>CAUYQG010251259.1:0-10766 GCA_963574415.1 Tarsius wallacei
TTGTACCCCACAACTTTAAAATAAAATATAAAAAAGAAACCAACACACTATGTTTAAAAAATAAAGATTCTCTTCTATATTTATATACAGATGGTTCCCAACTTACCATAATTCAGAGTAAAGATATCCTGTCTTAAAAAAAGAAAAGAAAATGAAGGACCAAACTGTTAATGCCCCCACAAAATACTTATTAACTACAAAAGGGTAAGAAAGCGACTTCGTCATGGGAAACCCTGGCAGATACCACCTCACCCAAGTAACTGCCGTAACCAGTGTCAGTACCCGACCACTCAGAATTACACTCAGAGGCAATCAGAAGAACACACACTCTCCCTTCTATGATATTTCTGCCAAAGTTGCAAAGCTCTGAGTCTGGTCATGTGGGAACATCAGATAGACCCAAAACAAAAGCCATCCTGCACAATAACCAGACTGTCACCATCACAAGTGTCAAGATGTTCAACGCCAAAGAAAGACTAAGAGATTATCCCAGGCTGACAGGGACTAAGAGAGACAAGATAACAGACCATGAGATTCTGGACTGGGTTCTAGGCAATTTTTTTTTCTGTTTTTTTTTTTGCTAAGAAGTGTAAATCTGAGCCAAATGGCAAAGCTTGAATGAAGCCTGAAGACTGTAAACATCAGTGTTCATTTCCTAATCTTGATGACAATGTTGTGGTTATGCTGGAAAATGTCCTTAATGGTAGGAAATGCACGTTAATGTCACCAGGGTCCCGGACATGGCATGGCAACCGGCTCTCAGATGACTCTCAGGGAATCCACTGTGTGTACGGTACTGGCAAGCATTCTGTAGACTTGCCATGGTTGCCAAGGTATCTTCCCCCAAAAGGGCCTGTGCTCTTTAAAACATAGTTCAGCAATGAAGAACAGGCGGAACTAAGGTTCAGAACTCAGGTCCGCCCCAGCACCGCCAAGAGAACGCCACATCGGAATGGAAGGGCCCGGCTCTGCTCTGCCCAACATGCAGCAGCCGCTCACTGCCTGCTCACGAGCATCTCAGGAACTGAACCTCCATTTCGCCTCACATTTGGACAGCCAGATGGGGCCATGGTCACCACACCGGACAGTGCAGCTCTACGGCTCTGAGTTCAAGTTCCAGCCCTGCCGCTCGCCTACCTCAGACGAGGGCTCAACCTCCCGAGTCTGTTTCTGCAACCGAAAGATGAAGAGAGCAGCAGCACATACAGCCCACATGGTTGCTGGGAGGATGACGTGGGTCACGATAACTAAGGCATAAACCCCTTAACCACCGGGCTGGGGACTCCAGCTTGTTCCCCGGAGAACAGCTGTCACTCTGTGGGCCCGTCCTCTCAGCCAAAATCTGCTTCTCCTCAAACTTGCCCCCGGGAGAAGTGCTGCCTCTGGGGTCACCCACCCTTCCCCTGCACCCTGAGACAGCCTTCTGTGACCTGAGTCACCTCTTTTCTCCAGCTGGATGTCCCAAGTCTGACGAGTTCCCACAGAACATACAGAACATACCCCAGTGGGCTACAGAACCAGCAAGGTCCTTGCCCCCAAGTGGGATTGAACCCTGTTCCTAACCCATCACCACAACATCAGCAGACATCCTAACCACCGCCTCGGGCTCCTTGCTGACAGTGATGAAAGCCCCCAGGACCCCTTCCTGCTTCTCTTCGGAGGGGGTCAGGCCTGGCACAGGCGCCTCTTACTACAAGGCACTATGGGAGTCTGAGAACCTGTCCGCCTCTGTGTCCTTCAGAATTGTCCAGTCAAAGACCAGCCCAGCCAGCATGCCAGAGGTGTTCCCTGTAAGAGCAGATGGGGAGGCAGAAATGCACTGGAGTTAATTCCCCAGGGCTGAGGGAAGGGGAAACGCCCTATGCACAGACCATGCTCAGCACCATCCCGGCAGCACAGGTGCCATGACATCCATTTCAGGAAGGCGAAAAGGAGGCTGAAAGGAAGGAAGACACTCGCTGGTGATCATGTGACTGCAAGGGGTTAGGCCAGGATTCGAACCTCGGCCCATCTCAGGTGAAAACTTGTGCTCCTCCTGCTGCAACTTCTCACCTTTGACTGCTCACTACAGGCTCAGTGCAGTGCATGCCACCAATGCCCCTCACGTCTGTGAACTGTGGAGGAGGCTGTTCCCATCCTGAGTCTTTCATTCCTCCTGACCACCCCCTGGGGAGTAAACCCCTTCCCTTCCAGTGCAAGAGAAAACAGAGGAATGATAGGGACAGTACCCCCAATCACCAGTTTTTATGGGACTATTCTTCTCTCTTTGCCTGGATTCCATGACTCCCAGGAAGGGGAAGGATCGCCTGAGCCCAGCAGGTAGAGGCTGCGGTGGCCATGAGCGTGTCGCTGCACTCCAGCCTGGGTGACAGTGAGGCTCTGACTCCAAAAAAATAAAAATAAAAAGCAGCATACGCCGCAAACAAATCCAATTTCCCAGTTCTCTTGAAAAGCTTGAAGATCTAGCCAGCTGGGCCTCATCCCTCTGCTCACCAGAGACTGGCTGGGCCTTCTCTGGAAGTGGCCGTGTTCTCTGGTTTTCCACACTCCCCACCATACCCTGTTGTTCCACAACCACCCCACATCCCTCATCCATATCCCCTGCCTGGCCTGCCCCCAAAACCAAACAAGTGGGGGCCAAGAAAAACTCTTTTATCACGTGCAAAGGGCAAGGTGTTTTGAGTCAGAGGGGCCTGGGATCCTGCCTCTCTTTAAGCCTACCCGTGGCCCTCAAAGGCCAATGGAAACAATGTGCAGCAGAAGCGGCCTTTGCCCTTACTGCTCAGGGCATCTTTCACGAAGGGAGGCCTCTCCTTATAGTTCCCTGGGTGTCCTTCTATCAACGTGAGCAGCTGACCAGAGGAAGACAAACCTCAGCTACAACGGACTTTGGTGAAGAAAGACTGTTTCTTAGTGGTCCAGGGGAGGATTCAAGCAAACACAAAGCCTGTGGTTTCTCAAAAAGCCTTAAAGGCTACAAGGCTAAAGTTTGTTTTCACAAAGGAGACTCTGACCAGAAAAGGGGTCACAGGCTCAGAAAAAAGGCAAAAGAGATGATGAAGGTCCTCACCAAAGTATTCTGGGGCAGGAAAGACCCACTAGAAACCATGACACCCTCACAGTAGACGGCCAGAAAGTGAGTTAACTGCTCCTTTACTGCAGAGCCAGGACTTTGATATGGGCTACGGGTGAACAACCCGATCTTCGGATACCAGACGACCTTCTCCCATGCAAGTGGCTGCATGTGCCACCAAAACCGTGGGATGTGGGCGAGTATGAAAGGTGACCCCCAAGGGCCGAT
Organism: Tarsius wallacei; assembly: GCA_963574415.1. NCBI lineage: Eukaryota > Metazoa > Chordata > Mammalia > Primates > Tarsiidae > Tarsius > Tarsius wallacei. Next base: position 3,302 of record CAUYQG010251259.1, read on the forward strand.
GGGCATCTGTCCTGTCCAGCCATGGACCCAGGAAGGCCAGGAGTAACATCTTCCCATTCCTGACATCACAAACTGTCTGGCGGAAAAGGACACGCACTTAGGGAAAAAAGTGACTTTAAGATGACTTCACCAGAACCACAAAGATGGATGATAGCAAGTGTCGGTGAGGGCACAGAGACATCAGCACCTTTGTACACTGCTGGCTGGGAATTCGAAATTGGAACAGCCACTGTGAAACGATCTGACAGTTCCTCAAAAAAGGTCAACATGGAGTTACCACAGGACTCAGCCATTCCACTCCTACGTCCATGCCCAAGAGAAATGAAAACATACACCCACACAGAAGCTTGAACATGAATGTTCTCAGCAGCATTATTTATAACAGTTAAAAACTGAAAACAGGCGGACACCGTGGCTCACGCCTATAATCCCAGCACTTTGGGGAACCAAAGCAGACAGACTGCTTGAGCCCAAGAGTTCAAAACCAGCCTGGGAAACATAGCAAAACCTCATCTCTACCAAAAAAAAAATCAAAAAATTTACTCAGGTGTGGCAGCACATGCCTGTAGCCTCAGCTACTCGGGATGCTGAGGTGGAAGGATCGCTTGAGCCCAGGAGGTCGAGTTGCCATGAGCTGTGATTGTCTCGATCACGCCAATGCACTCCAGGCAGAGCAAAAGAGACCCCACTCAAAAACAACAACAACAAAAAGTCAAAACAACCCCAAAGCCCATCAACTGATGAACGGATCAACAAAACGTGGTAGATCCCTACAACTGAATGCTACTTAGCAATAAAAAGGAACGGAGTAAAGACGAACAGGCTAAAACATGGACGAACTAGGAAAACAAGCTCAGCGAAAGAAGCCAGTCAGATTCTGGCTGCAGGACCACAGCCCACCAGCAGCCTTGGGACACAGTGGGGAGCATGAGTGAAGGGAATTCATGGACCTGGCGGAGGAGGCCCTGAGTCTTGTGGGACTCCAGTTCCTCAGGGGAAACAGACTTGTCCAGAGCTGTGCTCTGCCGAAGCCAAAGCCCACATGGAGTGGTGCAGGAAAAAAGAGCCTTGAGCGCACCAGCTGCCATTTCCCAAGAAGTCTACCCTTGCAGGCAGGGGCTACTTTCTGGCCAGTCTGGGAGGGGCCGGGCCCCAAGGGCAAACTCCTCAGCTGCAGACAGCTCCTGGCTGGGGCAGGTGGTCTGAGAACACCCAGGCCCCCTGCACTTGGACATTTGGGAGGGAAAACAGCCCGAGACCAAGGTGAAAAGTGGGTTGCCAAAGCAACCTCTCACTCCCCAGGGCAACTCTTCCTTGCCTGCCCTGACAACAGCATTACTCCAATGACCTGGGACTCCCTCCCAATCCCCACTGGGGCAGCCAAGAGTGCACTTGTGCAGGGTGCTGGAACTTCTCCTCCCACCCACCCAACCCCACCCTCCCCTCAAAGGCTCAAAACAGAGAGCATAGGCTGGCTGGCACATCCTCAGAACAAGTCACCAAGGAGAAACCCCACAGCCACCATTATGGCTGGTTCTCTCCCCCAACGTGCCACCTCCTGACGGAAGTTCAACATTACAGCCCACCGCCTCAATATAATACCTCAGCTTCAGGGAAGGCCTGACCCCAAACCCTGGCTACCGCCACTTTCCAGGACACTCCGGACACTCAGGACACCGTGCAGGTACACAGCACAAGGCTGCCACATCAGGCAACTGAGAAACTCATGACACCAAGGCGATACATAGCCAAGGGAATCCTATGTGCCTACATCAGCCCCCTGCCAACCTCCGATAAGAAGAAACAGTCTACCCAAATGAGTAGAAAGCAGAAAAATGGTTCTGACCACATGAAAACACAGGGTTCTCCACACCCACGAAAGACCATACCAACTCTTCAGCAACAAACTCCAATCAAAATGAAATTTTTGAAATTCTAGGCATAGAATTCAAAAGGTTAATTATAAAACTGATCAACAAACTTCAGGAGAAAACTGAACACCAACATATAGAAATTATTAAAACTATTCAGGACCTGAATGAAAAACTCTCCAAGAGATGGACACTTAAAAACAAACACACACACGCTAAAGTTCTGGAAATGAAAGGATCATTAAGTGAAATTCAAAATGCTGTGGAAAGTTTTTTGGTTTTCTGAGTCAGAGTCTCTGTCACTCAGGCTGGAGGGCAGTGGCACACTCATGGCCACTGCAGCCGTCGACATACTGGGCTCAGGTGATCAAGTAGCTGGAACCACAGGCATTTACCACCACTTCTGGCTAATTTTTTTGATTTATTGTAGAGACTAGGTCGCACCATGTTGCTCAGGCTGGTCTCGAACCCCTGAGCTAAGGCAATCTTCTCTCCTCTGCTTCCCAAAGTGCTGGGATTACAGGTTTGAGCCACCACACGCTGCCTGGAATGTATTAAAAGACTAGAACAAGCAGAAGAAAAAAAAATCTCAGAACTTGAGGACAAGAATGTTTAACCAAACCAGACAACAATAAAGAAAACAGAATCAGCCAGGCCCGGTGGCTCACTCAGCCTGTAATCCCAGCACTTTGGGAGGCCGAGGCAAGTAGACTGCCTGAGCATGTGGGTTCGAGACCAGCCCCGACAACTTGGCAAGACCTCATCTCTACAATAAATCAAAAATTAGCCAGGCGTGGTAGTGCATGCCTGTGGTTCCGACTACTTGGAAGGCTGAGGCCGAAGGATGGCCGGAGCCCAGCAGGTTGATGCTGGGGTGGCCGTGACTGTGCCACTGCTCTCTAGCCTGGGCGACAGAGTGAGACAACAACTCAAAAAAAAAAAAGAAAAGAAAAGAAAGAAAAGAAAACAGAATCAAGAGAATAGAACAAAATCTCCAAGAAATGTGGGATTATGTAAAATGTCCAAGCTTAAGATTCATAGGTGTTTCTGAGGAAAAAAAGACAGTAACACATCTGGAAAACCTGTTTAAGGAAATAATAGAGGACAACTTCCCTGACCTTGTCAGAGATCTAAACATCCAGGTACAAGAAGCTTAATGAACTCTCAGAAGATTCACTGCAAAAAAGGTCATCCTCAAGGCATAGAATCATCTGGATGCACAAAGTTAACGTGAAGGAAAGAATTGTAAGAGCAGTGACACAAAAGCATCAAATAGCTTACAAAGGTAAACCTATTAGTCTAACAGCACACTTCTCAGAAGAAACCCTACAAGCCAGAAGGGACTGGGGCCCCATCATCCATCTCCTCAGAGTAACAGTCAGCCAAGGGTTTTGTATCCCGCAAACTACATTTTAGCAATGAAGGAGAAATGAAGTCTCTTTCCCGGACAAGTAATTGCTGAGGGAATTTGTCACCACGAAACTGGCTCAAAGGGGCAAATACACTGGAAAACATTGGTAACCATAAATCCACAGGCCTGTGGAACACCAATGCAACAGAGAAAATAAGTAAATAAATAAAGTAACCAGATAACAACCAGTATGATGAGTGGAATAGTACCTTACATATCATTACTAACTCTGAATGTAAATGGTCTCAGTGCCCCACTAAAAGGACAGAGGCCTGTCTACTAGGGTGGAGAGGCAAGGCACTTCAGCACCAGTCCACACGCCTTGGACCCTCCTGCCACAGGAAGGCACAGGGTCTGTCTCTCTCTCAGCACACCCCCACTGCACACCACTGGAGAAGCCAAACCAAGACAGCCGCGTCAGCACTGACCTGAACTTCCTGTTGACGGGGATGCCAAGCCTGTCCTCCATGGCCAAGGACACGGGTTTCCAATTAAAATGGTGATGTGGAGACTTCTCTGAAAATAAACGTACTTCTGTTTCAAAAACTATTTGTAGGGAAATATAAAGTAGTAGTGCCTCCAAGTGTCCACCGACAGACGAATGGATTCACAAAACGTGGCATATCCACACAACAGAATATCACTCCACCTGAAAAGGAAGGAGATTCTGACACAGGCTACAGCAGGGTGAGCCCCGAGGACATTGTGCCCAGTGAGATGAGCCGGTCACAAAGGGGCAAATACTGTAAGACTCCACACATATGGGGTCCCTACAGCAGTCAGGTTCATGGAGACAGGAAGTAGAACGGTGGGTGCCAGTGGCTGGGGATGGGGGATGGGGTGTCAGTGTTTCCTGCGGACAGAGTCTCCGTGTGGGAAGATGAAAGAGTTTTGGGGACGGATGAGGTGACAGTTGCACAATATGTGAATGTGCTTAACACTTAACATCGCTGAACTGTGCGACGGAAAATGTAAGCTGGTAAATTTTACATTATGTGTATTTTACCCCAATAAAACACAAAAAAGCAAAAAACAAACAAACAAAAATAAACCAGTAGTGCCAGGGAGACACAGATATGAACAGATGGGACGGTGGCAGTCAGAGGCCCACCGACCGCATCTGTGATCCACACTGAAGTCTCTGGTCTGGACACGTGTCCCACACCAGGAGTCTGAAGCCTGCACTAGGGAGTCCTGTGCCCAGTGTGGCCAGCTGGTGCCATCAAGTCCCCTCCCTGGCAGCCTCCACCTGTGCTTCTGCTGTGGTCCCAGTTGAGTGCAGGGCCTGGCTATCAGCACAGGGCGTCAGGATCAGGCTGGTTCTCAAGGTGATTGGAGCAGCTGGCCAGTAGGCATGTCAGGTGAGGGAATGGGCTTCTGCTGATCGAGGGGCCAGGTCCCGCAGAAAACCACGAGCTGATCCCCCGGCCCCTGGATGAATGGCCCTGAGGGGGACACAGTGGGAGCTCTACCCAGACCAGACTAGACGCCTACCACCCATGAGGAGGAGGCCTGGGGCCCCCTCCAGACTCCCAGGGCTGATCGGAGAACTGGGGCTTCGGGGCCATCTGCCTTGAGTGAGCCTTTCACAGAGGCCCCGAACACCCAGAGGCCATCGCTGGCATGCAGAGCTGGTGGCATGGGGGTGGACACCCACCTGTATGCATGAGGTGGCGCCTGGCTGACCCCACCTTTCTCAGAGCCTGCTGGCAAGGCCTGGAGGGCATGGATGTTCCCTACCCTTGACGGTCTTCCCTCCCATCACCTCCTAGAAGCGGCCTGACAGACCAGCCTGCTCAGAGCGGCTTTGGGTGGTCCTCATGCCTCCAGACACTCCCCGGATATGCTGGGACCTCTCTGCTGCCCTTCAGCTCCCATCACGTCACATGCTAATTGGAAAGCCTACCCTGCTGTCAGGTCCTCAGCCTGCGGCAGCCCCTTCTCTAGCCTCCCAGTACAAGCCCGCGCCCTACCCAGGGACAGCAAAAGCACACAGAGCAGTCCTAGGATGAGAATTCAGGCTTCTGTGGCCTCAGCGCCCTCATCACTCTCTGCTATACAGTGGCCCCGAAACCCTGGGTGGGTCTTGGTGGCCCAACCCACAGGGCTGAGAGAGAGCTCGGGACACTCTCCCTTCACTGAGCCTAGTCCCTGTCTTTTCTGGGGCCTGCAACTCCAAGCTGTGCCCAACACTTATCTCTAGGTAGGTTCCTTCCAGGAGCCTTCGCCCGCTCCCTCTGAGTCAATTGCAAATCTGGGAAGCCAGTTTTCAAGGTCTCCATTTGAATCGGGATCTCAAGGGGGACTGGGGGCTTCCTCTGAGCTGAGACATGCCTAGCCACCACCGGATCACATGCATGCCCTCTTCCTCCCAGCCTCAAGTTGCAGCAGAACTGACTCCCGCAGTCAAGAGGTGAGCGGCAGCCCTGCAATGTGAGAGCAGCATAAGTTATTTACACTGGTGGGCCCAGGGGGCTAATGCCTAGATCCTGGGCCCTGTTTACTTGTGAACTTTGCCTTCTATCGGGTTTACACTTCCGCATATGTGCAGTTTACATTTTTTGTATGCCTGTAGTATGGCTCGGGTGGTAGCGGGGCTTAAGCAAGATATTTACAGAAGCAGATACTGCAAAGAGAAAAAAATGGGTAGGCAGGGATCCCATTCTCCCCGCCCACAGTTATGGCCCTTTTGGCTTCCTCCAGATGGCTTGCTAGTTCACTCACAGAGATGTCATGGGAGCGCCCGCCTCCCCTGGCCCTCGGGGACATCCTTACCAGGTCTGCCTTCCAGGGTTCCAGGGGTTATACTGCTGCACATGTCACCTCCAGCCCAATGACCCCCTCCAGCCTTATGCGTGTGGTCAGGCCCGAGCTTGTAGGAGTGCAGGTTTCAATGTCATAACACACTCAAGTGTTTTAAGATTCCCCTGAACTCATCAGGTTAGGGGATCCCCCTTCTACTGGCTTTCCTAAGGCTACAGGCTGGGTTCTGAGATCCCACAGGCCACAGGAAGAGGAAACTCTGGGTCGGGAAACATGGGCTCTTTCCAAGGGGTCATCCCCCCAAGGGGTCCTCATGGCCACTGGAAATCCAAGTCTGTGTCGGCAGGTTTTGCTGCTTTAATTTCCACCTCTGCCCCCTGAACACAGAAAGTGAAAGGACAGCCCGAGAGTGGGAAGCCATTTTTTATCTTGTTCTTAAACCCTGACACAATAATGAGAAAGCAGAAGCTATGTTTTGGAGAAATGCATACTTTAGGTAAAGATTAACTTTGCTGACTTTGTCTTTTCAGAATCACAGACTCCCTGGTGCCAGGTATCAGAGGTATCTCATAGCTTTTATCAGTGGGGCCCACAGAAGTGGCAATCAAGCTTGCCTGGAGTAAAGGGAGTTTACAAGGCCTAAGACTTCAGGCATTAGGCAAAAGTTATGCAAATCACAAAACTTGTGATTACAAAAGTTATGTAGATCACAGGACATGTGAAGCTCAGAGTGGGGAGTGGATGGGGATTCATCTTCCAGTAAATTGGGTCTTCCAGTAAACTGGGCCCTGTCTACAGGGAAGTCAAGGATCCCACAGGGTTACCCACTGGGAATGCATAGGAGATAAAGGGAAATGCACCCTCCGTGAGCTCTAAGGAATGTTATTCAGAAATGTACAGGAGCACCGGGATCCTTGTCACGCCCTTCTCTAGGGGCTGTAATGATATGGGCAGACATGAGCAGGTCTCTGTCTCACAGGATCTCCAAGACATTTGCAGATGGTCAATAAGGAAGTCACGGCAAGTCATGCCTACCTGATTGCAACACCTCATCTAGAGTGCAGGCCCGCTTCCTGTCTGTGGTAAGTGAACCTTTCTTAAATAAATCTTTTCTTCTTTCACCTCTTTGTGTGTTGCAATTCTCTGCACTACTCAGATCTCTGGGTTGCCAGCACGCACTTTCTGCATGCCGCCTCTGGCGGTGCGGCACCCCACCATCCATCCACCCTCACCCTATCCATACCCTAACAGAAAGAATTCTCCAACTGCCGTTCAAGGCTCCCCAAGCTCTGGCCTTCCTGGCTCCAACTCTCCACCCCCACCTGACTCCCACCTGGGCCCAGTCCCAGGCAAACTGACTTATCCCAGTTTCCAGTAGGGCTCCCAAGCCCACTTCCCTCCCCATGCAAGGAGCATGTGA
>CAUYQG010251262.1:0-28283 GCA_963574415.1 Tarsius wallacei
TTTTCGGTTTGCACTTAAGATGAAAGAGATAAGTAAGACAGAATGAAGGACAGACAAACATAAGTTTAAAATACATAGCTTGGTCGGGCACAGTGGCTCAAGCCTGTAATCCCTGCACTTTGGGAGGCTGAGGTGAGGGGACTGCCTGAGCTCATGGGTTTGAGAACAGCCTGGGCAACTTGGCGAGACGTCATCTCTACAATAAATCAAAAAATTAGCCGGGCGTGGTAGCACGCACCTATAGTTCCAGCTACTTGGAAGGCTGAGGAGGAAGGATCGCCTGAGCCCAGCAGATCGATGCTGGGGTGGCTGTGAGCGTGCCACTGCACTCAGCCTGGGTGACAAAGTGAGAATCCAACTCAAAAAATAAAATATATAGCTCAAAGTTGAAAGGATTTGGTGCTTTTATCAGGTTAACAAAATGTTATTGAGTTTTTAAAATAAATTTTATTTTTATATAGAGTGTGGGTACAAGTGAGGATTAACAACACAAGTAGGCTGCATGCAAATGAAGTTTAGGCTTCTACCTGGCCCTCAGTCCCCCAAGTATAGGACCATGTACATACCCCTGTCCCCCACCCTCCCTTACTCCCCTAGCAGTGCCCAACAACTGCTGACCCACCCTTGTGCTCATATGACTAGTGATCAGGGCCCACTTATGAGTGAGAACATGCAGTATTCAGTTCTTTGTTGCTGTTTTAGTTCACTCAGCATGATGGTCTCCAACACCAGCCAATTTACTGTGAAGTCCACGATTTTGCTCTACTTTATAGTGTATATACCACATTGTCTTTATGCAGTCCACTTTTGATGGGCAGTAGGGTTGGTTCCATGTTTTTGTGAATCGTGCGGCAACAAACATGCAAGTGCAGGTGTCCCTTTTTTGGTAGAATGATGCATGTTTCTCCGGGTATACGTCCAGGAGAAGGATTGCTGCATCACATTGAAGGTCAACTTTTAGTTATTTTAGGAAACACCACACTGCTTTCCATAGAGGTTGAACTAGTTTGCAATCCCATCAACAGTGTAGAAACATTCCTTTATCTCCACACCCATGCCAGCGTCTGGTGTTTTTTGACTTATTCATGATGACCACCCTTACCAGAGTTAGGTGGCATCTCATTGTAGTTTTGATTTGCATTTGTCTGATGATTAGTGAGGATGAGCATTTCTTCATGTGTCTGTTGGCAGCTTGTATGTCTTCTTTTGAGAAGTGTCTGTTAGTGTCCTTTGCCCACTTTTCAATGGAGTTTTTTTTTTTCTTTCACTTTGCTCGAGTTCCTTGTAGATCCTGCATGTTAGGTCCTTGTCAGATACATAATTAGCAATTTTTTAACCATTCCATGGGTTGTTTCTTTACTCTCTTGATGGTTTCTTTTGCTGGTCAAAAGCTTTTCAGTTTGATAAGGTCCCACTTGACTTAGCTTTTATGGCATTCACCTTCAGGGACTTGGTCAAGAATTCATTTCCTACTCTGTTGTGCATAAAGGTGCTTCCTATGTTTTCTACTTACTGAGTTTTTTTAATGTCTCTTTTTTGCTGGTTAAACATGAAAGTCTTCAGGGAGGAAGCCATAACCAAATGGCACATGAAGGACAGGAATGAACCTTCCAGGTGAGCAGAATAGCATGCGCAAAGGCACAAAGAGATGGGCAAACAAATGAGAAGTTTTGTAAGCGAAGTAAATAGTACTTTTGCCTGAGGCATATAGGAAGATAAGAAGCAAGACTTTATTAAATACCTACTATGGCCTAAAACCTGTGCTAAGTTCCTAACCTGTGTTATTCATTTTACTTAAACAGGAAGGGTAAGATAACTGCAAAATATCAAACATCTACGAAGCAGTGAAGCTGGGATTAAAAATTTGTTCTTACCTGCTCCAAGGACAATGCATTTTGGACTATGGAAGATAAACTGTAGGGTCCTTTGGGGTAGACAAAAGAGGACCTTAAATGTAAATGTAAGCATCTAATTTTAATTTTTAGAGCAAGCCTAAAGCAGGATTCCAAAGAGACAGAAGCTGTGCCAACAGCTGTTAGCAGGGTAAGCACAAAGAACTCAGGTCAACCAGGCTAGGGGGTGAGTTGCCCACAGGGCCTTAGCTCCTGGGAAAGTGTTCGTTCATTTGCAAAGTTTTCAGCAATGGTGTCTATGGGCTGTCTCTGATTTTCATTGTTCACAACAGAAAACTGGAGCAAAGGACTAAACAAGGTCACCCTCAGAATCAGAATCAGCACTAGAATGAACTTATAAGTCACTTGGATTTGAATTATGCCCTTATCACCCCTTGCTAATCTACCTAGGCATTCAACCTCTCAACCTCAGTGCTTCTCTTTTAAGCGAACTCATATAATTTGAAAGCAAATGAATGTATCCTCTACTTCCATCTGGAGGAATTTTCCTATTCGGATAAAAACATCAAAAATTCCTTCTAACACTCCTATATTCTTTATGATGCACGCCCTGTACGTCACTTATGTTGAAGCCTAAAAAAGGCAGGCACTCACTGTCCTCTCTCACCCTTAGATCGTCATATCACTTCATCCTATTTTTATGATCCTTAGTACATGTTGCCTTGAATGAATAAGATGTCCTTAAAGTTAGAAATTATCTTTTCTAAAATAGAAATCCCTGAATATATCACATCTATTTTAGGTTGCTTCCAATTTTCGGTATTATAAACACCAAGATACACATATTTGTACCTAAATCTGTATGCATATTTATGATGTTCCATTTTCCTAGAAGTACAATTACCATGATCTAACACTTTAAATCCTTAAAACTTTTTTTTCCAAAGTGTCCTCAAAAAGTTTCAATTTTTACTCTCAACAAGTTAAAATACTCTCATATGACAGTCTCAAGAAGTGAGTTAGAAAGCCATCGCTCTGAAATTCGACAGGGGCCAGGGAGGGCACAATTGTTCAGAAAGAAAATGGCTTATTATGCCAGTGATTTGCACACTGCCCTCAACCTCGCTCCCTGTTCCCTCTGCTCTCTAGCCTCTAGACTAATCCACTGGCCTCTAGGTAGGCTTGGCCATTGGATGGGAAATAGTGACAAAATGGAAAGTTGGAAGAGGGGATAGTCCTGGTATTTCTCCCTTCTCGCTCAACTCCATATGGTAGCCACGTCTTAGTTTGGTTTCTGCCAACTGCTTCAGCCTCTGGGTTCTGATCACCCCTTTCTCCCCGTCCCCCTAAGCACCCCTTCCTCTCCTATCCCCGAAAGCATCCTTTCCCCCTCTGTCCCCCCAAGCAGCCTTTTGCTGTAGCTAGCACTCTTTGGTTGCCTCACCATCTCCTGTTCATCTGAACAACTTCCAACTTCATATTAAATCACCTCCATTCATCTCCCTGCTGTGGACGATTTTCTCCACATTCTCCTGGCTTGTGGACTCCGCTATAGGTGGTGATGTGAGGAGCAGAACCAGAATCCCTAATCGGGTGCTCCTTCTGCTGGACCACATGAGAAGCATTGGTATTTAGACGTGCTAAGTGAATCATGTAGACAATTGCTCTAGAAGCCTAGAGGGGTCAGAGACTGTAGTCATCTGGACTGGTCAGAAATGGCTTTGTGGAAAAGGTGTCACTTAAACACTGTTTCAAGTCACAAGGGTAGGTCTGAAGGCAGAGAATTCCTGAGTGGTTTAAGACAATACAATAGTTAGTGCCTCTGGATGGTCCAAATTCAATCTTGGCCTGCATCGTTTCTTTTTACTCTCTTGAGGACATGTTTTTTTAATGTGAAAAACTATTTTGAAAGGCTTTTGAATGTGAAAACTGCAAAGTACATATTACAAGAACATTAGAATGCTGCTAGTGTTCTTTATCTGACTTTGCTTTTAGTGATGTTTTGATTTTCAGTTGCCTAAGAGGAGAGCACAATTTCTTTGACTGCTTAGAATTTCAAAACATTGTAATCCAGTCTTGGGTTGCATAAAGAAAATGAAAAGAAAAATTGCAAAATAATCAAAAACCTTTTTTTCTGAATTAGTGATCTCCCGCTTATAGTTTGACTATCTGTAACCTTCTGAATCAAAGGTCAAGACAGCCTTTCTAAGAAAAACCTACTTGATTGGACCTACTTAGGCATTCACTTCATACCTCCTCTTTCTCCAAGTTGGGGTATTTCTGTTCTCCTATCTCAACCTTTTGATTCTCTGGCCTAATCTTCTATCCCAGGAGTCTTTTCAGGCATATTTTTTAAATGATGACTTCTATTTTACGTAAAATGGAACTCAAATGACCTCTACTAGGTTCATCTCTATAAAAAGAAAGCGTAAGTATTTTTTTGTGTGTGTTTCTTCCTCCTTGATCTACATTTAGACTATAATTGATTGATTTTTAGCTTTCAAATGCTTTCTTTATCTCTTTCAGAATAGTAAAAAGTGACTGGCCTAAAAATCTAATTGACTGAAATGATCAGTTTTACCACAGTTCACTGCACTCACTCCAAAAGCTGTTCTTTGGTGGCAATTTAACAGAGTTGTCCTTTGAAACTGGCATTTTCTAAGTATTCTCCTCAATTACCGTTTGGCCATAAATACAACAGGTTAAACTACGGCAGCTGAGAAATTATATAGGTGAAAAATTACAAGGACAGGATCTTTCCACTCAGGCATGTAAAGATTTAATCTCCCAGATTAAAGCCCCAGAACACAGTGATGGTGTCAAGATAACAGCCAGGAGAACGCTCAGAGATGGGGTTCCCATGGTATTTTCAGGGGACTGGGTCTGTGGCCTGCAGAGGCAGGTGTTTCCCAGTGGGGAGCACAGAGGAGTCCTTTCCACCAGTAACAGGCCAGCTGTGAGTTTATCTGAGGCATCTTGCTTTCAAGGAACGGTTCCCCAGAGTCTGCCAAAGAAGAAGGGCACGTGAGAACTGCACTGCTTATAGACAAGAGAAAAAGGAAACATCGTGAAGCAGAAAAGAGGGTTAGGCAGCTTAGCTATAAAAAGGGGGGATCAATTCTATTAACAAGACTGTAGTAGAAAATACTAAAATGTCAACTGTTTTAATCTATCTGTGTCCATTAACTGAGCAGACAGTGCTTTGTCTTCCCCAGGAGGCCTCTGGGATCTCTCTGGAGTCTATTCCCTGATCCAGGCCCATCATCACTGCTCTTCTTTGGTCCTCATCTTCTAGACTAAATCAGGAGCTTCTAACCTGGTCTCTCAAACCTATTGCTGTTTCCTTCTAATCCAGTAACCAGAGTGATCCCTCTAAAGCAGAAACCTGTTCATTTCACTCCCATGAATAAAACTCTAATGGCCACTCATTGCCCTAAAATCCAGTCAAAATTCTTAACCTTGATCGAGGCCATGAAGGGACTTATGCGCCCATCTCCAGCCTAAGCTCCCAACTCTCTGTCCCATGCACCTTGCACGCCAGTCACACTGTGCACATGAATGTTCCTCTTCTTTGCCTACAGCTAGATCTACTTTGGAGAAGTCTAGTGAAAGCCTTTCAAAAATTATAGTTATTATATCCTTCTCACATGGCAGATCCAGGGTCCACAGGCACACGTTCTGAAAAGAGCAGGGTAAAGCCATGTTGCCTTTACAAGCTAGCTTCTAAGTCTCACAGAGTCCCATCTGCAGCACTCAATTAGTGGAAGGATTCACAAAGGCCTGCCCATGTTTCGAGCAGACGGAACATCACCACCACCTCTTGTTGTGGATGGGGGAGTCTAATTCTGGAACAGCATCAGGGACTAGAAATATTGTTGAAGTTATTTTTGGAAAACACAATTTGCCACAGAGAGGGAGGAGAGATTCCTTTTTAAAAGTAGTTTGACTAAGAAAAGAAGGATCGAAAGATAAGAAAAAGAGCAAAGCAGAATCCAAGTAAATTTCTTTGATCTAAACATGTAAACGTACCACTGGAAAAGTGGAATCATTTGGAAACAAACCCAGGCCGTTGGCTTAAGAGTTCACACTTTTAACCTCACTTTACTATTGAGCAAAAGCCTCCAAACTGTGGCCTGCAGACTGAACAGGACCCACCGCCTGTCTTTGCAAGGCCCTAGGGCGAATGATAGTATGTGCTTTTTAATGGCTGGCGAAATATCAGAAAAGAATAATATTTTGTGACTTGAAAATTCATATATCAGGTCCATAGATAAAATATTATTGGAAGACAGTCACACTCATTTATTTATTGTCTGCAGCTGCTTTGGTGATCCCATGACAAAGTTGAATAGCGTCAACAGAAATCATATGATACAAAAAGCCTCGGATATTGGCAACTTTGCCCTTTATAGAAAGTGTTAGCCAATGCCCTTTTCAGTGTCTCTCTGGTAGGCTTATCTGTGCTTTATACACAAGAAGAGTCAGTTTCTTAAGAATGGAAGGTCCTTTCCACACATAGCAGGTAAAAGCCCCAAGATTTCATGACTTCTTTACTGGCTTTCTACAGGAATAAGAAAGAGTGGCTAGAATTTTTACCTTTACTCCTGGTCAATATTGAGTTATGTTTTATCAGTTATGTAGCATTTTAGTAATTTATTTTTGTATGCTCCAGCTACTTTCTCATTTGTTATTCTGATCTTATGTATAACTTCCTCAGAGAGGTTCCTTGTGACCATTTTAAAAACAAGTCCAGCCTTGTTCCCTTATTCCCAAACATGGCACCCTAAATATTCCCTTCCTCCCAATCTCTACCATCTATGATTATTCCATGAGTTTGTTTACCTGTTTTGTGGTCCAACCAGAATACACATTCCCTGGCAGCAGGATCCTTGCCTAGCCTTGTATTTCCAGAGACAATGCTTATATTGTCTTTTTATTCATTTGGCATGCCACCAGCTCAATGAAGGAATACGTGTATCCTCATTTTGGCTTGACTTACCAGACATAGACCGGCACTGGCACTTTGATTTCAGCATTATCTGAAGCGGACATCTCTCCATCTCAATTTCATTGAAGACTGATTTGTGAAGGTTCGTCTACATACCCTGTGTTTGGGACTTGGGGAAAAGAAAAAATTCAGAACAATTCCAAACCTGGGAGGGGCAGAAATGGAGAATGAGAAAGAGATAAATCCAGTGACCAGGCCCGGGCCTTCATGTATGCATGTGCTGGTGGATTTCTGCAGAAGGCTCCAGGCAGGGGATGGGTTGAGGCTGGGTCTGCTGGCTCAACACTTCTTTTCACCCACAGGGGCCACTGTTTTCTATTCTTTGCAAGGGCGGGTGGTTTCCACACTGTGGCAAGGAAGAATGTAGTAAGGCTGGTGTCAGTGACTCAAGAGGAAAAATAGAATGCCAATCGCTGGGAAGAAATGGCCAGCAATGCGGTGAAGAATGAGGACATGGCCCGCAAGTTCAGAGAAACATCTCTCCAAGTCATTGTTAAACGAGTTAAAAGGAAGAATACAAGTTGTCTCAAAAAAGAACATAAATTGATAGTTGGGCTAGGTGCAAAGCCTTGGTTTACATGTTAAATGTACTAGCTGTGAATGAGTCCTTTAAAATGTACAGGGAAAAAAAGAAAGTGACTGCTTTGAGAGGTTTTTGTTCCCTCTCTCCCTCCTTCCCTTCCCCTTTTTCTTTTCTTTTGTGTCTCTCAAAAATATTTGTTATAAGTGTCTTTAGCAAAACTCATCCATTGACTTTCAGTCATCATTTTTTGAAGTTCTGCGGATATATACTTTGTATTACTCAAAACTCGCTATCTCCATCACTTATGAGCACTTAAAGCATAAATCAAATGCTACCATTCTTCTCATTAAAGATATTAACTACTTTCTTAATCCTCTTAGGAAAGTGTCCTGAAACCTACCAGAAGGAGCTAGGCATATGGAGTATTGCCCAAATATGGATTTAGGATAGTTGATAGTTTATGCTCCAGCAATGTATATGGAGTTAGTTTTGAAACCATTAATTAGATCAAAACATGTTTATTTCATTACTGTACTGAATCCCCAATAATATTTGTGCGTGTGTGTGTGTGTGTGTGTGTGCATTTGGGTGTGTGTGTGAAGTCATTTCAGCAATTCTGAGATCTTATTCTTCTCAACCTTAGAAAACATTTTTTTTTTTTTAGTTTCTATTGTTCCGGATACTTCAGCTAATAATTGGCTCACATATATCACTTTGAAACATTTTAAGAGCTAATGTTACTTTGAGAAAAGGCAGCAGGCAGCTATAAATAGGGAAGTTATGAGGACTATGGAGATCTGCCATGTGATGATGAATAGTTCTGAGCCTAATACTTTTTCAGTTTTTGTGCAGGCAGCATGAGGTTGTAAGTAATGTGAGTCTTGGCAAAGCATCCATGTCCCATCTTCAGTAGTGTTGACAAAACTTTAGAGACAATGGGTTGAAACAAACAGGGAAAATCATGTTGCTAGTAAGGTCAGGAGCCTTCCTAGAGCCACTGGGGCTAGCATTGGGGTTTTGAAGTCAAAAGTTCATGGCGAGGGTTCTCTGGAGAGAACAAGACTGAGAAGAACCAGAGGATGGAGAAGCTTTCTACTTAGAGAAAGAAAGCTGAACCCCGTCATCATGTCCAAGGAGACAGTATGGGTCGTGATAGTTCAAAGCAAGTAAGTGGGAAATTGGAGTCTTTCTTGATAGTTGAATGTGTGGTCAGTGCCTGGGTCACATGAGTTTAAGGGCTCAGGCCCAAAATGGGTATATTCTTTCTTTCACTTTTGGCTCTTCTTTTTAATGTCTTAGAGTCAATCAAGAACAGCCAAAACCATTTTCATATTATTTTTTAAATATCCTTCCCCCATTCATTTGTCACTACAATAAACTAGTCAAATAGGTAATTGTGAAATATCAGTTATTTTCAAATAGAAGCTTTCTACAAAGAGGCAAAAAGGATTCACATGAAAAATCATGATATTTGATATGGAGGGTTCCATTCATAGTTTCAACATCTACAAAGTGTTTTGTATTGAACAAGCCATTTAACCTCTTAACCTCAACTTTACTTTTTTTACAGGATGAGGAAGATTAAAACATATGGTGCATGTTATGTGCTTAGTACAATTCTAGAACAAAGTGGATACTCAATTAAAATTGGCTTCCTTACATCCATACTCTCACTACTTGGCTTTTCACTGATGCTAACCAAGTCTCTAAAAAGACAGATTCACTGATTTGCTTTTGAATTCTGTTAATTTACTAGTTGTTGATTATTTGCTAACTGAATTCAGTCCCAAATTTCTGAGAAAACCACTACAGTTAAACCCTCTAATCCACAGATAAAATGTCAGGATATTGTCCGTTTATGAAGAGAAAACAACTCTGTTTTTATAGATGAAGCAGTAGAGAGGGGTTAGGAACTGAGAGAATTTATTGAGAGATTTTCTGATAATCTCAGCATAGTTCTAGAGCTTGAGGAACTGAAAAGGAAGAACAAATTGAATTTGTATTGATTTCCCTCAAAATGCACTCAGATCAGAGAGAGAAAAAATGATTTTTCTAGCAGCTCTTTTATTTATGGCTAGACACAGTCCTCAGCCTTCAAAGATTTTCACGTTACAGGCTAATACAAAACACCTAAATGCACTGCAATCGTGGAAGCGCTCACCGAAGTGAAGGAAATGGACTCAAGAAATAACGTATTCTTACTCTGGACACTGAGAAAGTTTCCATTTATCAAAGGATATCAACAAGTAGATAAGACTCTTGGTAAGTTCTGAGCTTGTGAGTCTCACAACCCATTGTTCGCTGCCTCATCAGTATACTCTTTCTACCTCTCACACTAATATCCTGCTCCTTAGGGTAGAGAAACTTTCTGATTAGGAAAGAACAATTGATACTATCTGCATCCTCCTCTACCCTAAGAAGTTTTGTCATCAGCACGGTGATGGGGACCTTACTACCTCCTTAAGCAGCCCATTCCATCTTTAAACATTTCCAACTTGTTAGAGAGGTACTTCATAATCTTTGGTTCACTGTGGTCTCCACCTGCTGGTTCTAGTTAGACCCCTAAACTGTTAAAGACAAGAAGGACTTCACCAACAGTGGTGTGTTGGTGAACATTTAACTATCAGCTCTCCGGTATGTGTGTGTGTGTGTGTGTGTGTGTGTGTGTACACATGTATCTATATGTCCATCTATATTTAAACATGTATATTTAACTTTATTACTATAAAAGATGTGCAGCACAAATTAACAGATATTAATAAAATATACAATACTCTTGATTATAAAATCCATATAGCCAATTGATTCTCAATGAATGTTTTCAATTACTTTTACAGAACTCTTAATTATAGATAACCCATGGTTTCAATGGACAAATGCATGTTGGTTGATATTGTCATTTATGTTAATGAGTGCCACAGAAGTGAAATAACAAAGGCATGTTAGAACTACTCTCATTCATCAATGGCATGGAGTGACTTATTTTCTTAACTAAACAGTCGTTTTTAAACATTAGAAGAATATTTTCTCACTTTTTGGCACTACCAAAAAATGACAGGCAGTGGCTGTCAATGCGACATGCTTTTAACTTTAGCCTGCATTCTTACTGTTTTGTCACCACTTTCATAAGTCAATACAATCCAGGAAACATTAAACCAGAATCTGCTTCATGGCATTTGCTGATTTCTGTGATGTAAAAACTCCCTCCTGGCAGATGTCAGGCGACCAATAAGACGTCATTAAAATAAGACATGCATCAGCACAATGCTTTCATTCATGCCACATAGATATCATAGATGTAAATTTCCTCAAAAGCCCAGATAACAATAACCAGTAAAGTAAGGCAATTAGTACATTATAGTTATCATCTTTGATTTCTAATGTCATATGTTTAATTGGAAGCTTATATCATTTCATTATCATTGATGGTTATGCTTCAAACCAGCTCACAAGATTTCTTTAGCTGTAACTATAGGCTTTCAGAACCAGTCCCAGCAAACTACTGCTCATATAGATTCTCTGGCTCAACCTGCTGTTTTTAAAGATGATAAAGTGAGGCCCTGGAAGAAATTGGGAATGGTCCAAAATTCAGTAATTTTGTTGCTATGGATGGGTTTTTTTCAACAGAGCCATGGATTTGGTTGTCATTATTCTACTTTTTCTTTGAGTGGTCTTTAGTAGGTTGTTGACCTCTCCAAACCTCAACTGTCGTCTGTGTTTTTTAAAAATGATAATTCCTAAATAACAACATTGTCATAGGGAATAAATAACAATATTCCAAGTCATATATTTAGCATAGTAGCAGATATTTAGAAAGTTTTCCCTAAATAATAGTTTCTATTAGTAGTTCTAATTTCAATTCCACTTAGGAACCCTTCAGAGATCTGTAGACAGTTCTCTTATTCCACTAAATACAGTCATCTGTAAACTGTGTAATCTGAGCTCTTTCAAAAACTCAATACTCATTTTATACTAGACTTAGCACTTGGTGTTGGTAATACAAATACTTTTTTTTTAATGAGTAATTTTTCCTCTTTGATCTAACCATCCACGCTTACAAGTCTTATCAATTAAGATTTGTGTTTTTGTTTTGTTTTTGCTGGGCTGACCACATGTAGAAACTAAATTCAGTTCTAAGTGCTGCATTCTAAGAATGTCATTGGCAAAGTAATGTGTCTAGAGAAGAAGGAATCTGGAAATGATTACCGTTTGACAGAGAGTTGAAAGAAGGGAGCTTCTCTCTTCTGGAGGGGAGAAGAATTATAGATGAACAATCACATGAAGCAGAAAATTTGTTTGACGATTTGACCCTGGTTGACACCCCAACTTGTCATGTATGCCCTCATTGAGTTATTGTAAAAATAGGATAAAATATTGAATGAAAGAACGCATAAGTAAATGCATGACCCACACAAAAATGTGAAGTATTGTTTAAATGAAATTATGTCTTTTACTGAAGTTTCTTAAGCCTGACATTCCTCATTGGTAATAATTAGATGAACGCAGCCTCCTTGATAAGGTTTAAACTTATGTTACGGAAGCACTTGATGCATAGCAGACACGTTACAAATGGTTGCTATCCTTTCTCTTTATCTTTCTAGCAGGCTCATTTACACGAAGTTCCTCAACTCACTTATGGGAAAGGGCAGGAGCTGAATAGTATGTTCCAGGGATTGTGTGCAGCAGAAAAGTCACAAAATGAAAGCTCTGGCTTAATAAAATCAATTTTTGTAAAGATAGGGGGGCTTCATAGAAAAAAAAATTTGTTGAGGACAGTGATATAAGCTTGAGTAGCCAAACGTCTCAGCTCTGATGCTCACGCCTCTAGCCCCATAGTGATATTCCCCAAGGTTATAAAAAATATAGGGTGGATTTATTCTGAAAGTTGGTGAGAGACAGAGTACACAGCTAAGTCTCTATGTGAGTCTGAACTTATCTGGGAGCTGTGACACAAGGGAACAGTATGGCAAAGATGGCTAGTTACCTCCCAATATCTATCCTTTGACAATGTGCTCATCTAAACGTCTGTGTTCTTGTAGGTAGGTGAGGCCAAGTGATTAAATTCTGGCCAAAGAGATAGAGGTAAAATTTCTTTGTAAAATTTCTGCTGAGGCTCCTTATAAAAGAGTCAAAGTGAGCTTCCTTTTTTTCATTAAAAAAAAAGCTTTCTTCTGGTCTACAACTGCAGTGTAATGACTGGCGCTCCAACAGCCACTGGGAGTATGCAGTGACCTTGGGAGTGAAAATCATTAGGTGGATTTGCATGATAGAAGGAGTCTAGGTTCCCCGCTTTCAGGAATAGCCACCAACCTATACTGAGATGTTTACCTTCAAACGTCTTTTTGCATGAGAAAGAAGCTTAAAGCTCAAAGTCCAGTCTCTATTACAATAACAGGCATGTCCAAAAGTCATGGAGTAGACTCTACACTTAGACTAATTGAAGAATTCTAGAACATTAAGCCAAAGTTACCAAAATCTCTATAAGAAAAGAGGCCCCCAGTGACATCCGGTTTCATTATTAATAACTAATAGTAGAAAAGATCTAAACCCATGAATGCTAATCCAAAATTTCTACTTGATCAAAAACAAAACTATACTACAGCAACAATCCTATGTCCTTTTTTTAAATTATGAAAACCCTAAGACATAAAAAGGCATAAAGAAAAATGGAATGCAAACTCTTAAATCCATAACTCAAGGAATTTTAAAAAGCAATTCACCAATGACTGTAGCTTCCCTGATCACAACGTGCTTCTCCCTTTTAGGGGCATGACTTCTTTTTACCACGTCTAGATGAAGCATCCTTTGTATACGGGTCACGGAGACTATTTAAATCATCTCCCTCTTGTCCACCCAGCAATCAATGGAAATGTTTAAAACTGAGGCCCAAAAAGGAGAAACGTCTTTCACAAGTTCAACTGACTCTATCATCCAGGTCTGGGGAGCCCCATTTCATGAGTTC
Organism: Tarsius wallacei; assembly: GCA_963574415.1. Taxonomy (NCBI): domain Eukaryota; kingdom Metazoa; phylum Chordata; class Mammalia; order Primates; family Tarsiidae; genus Tarsius; species Tarsius wallacei. The sequence continues at coordinate 13,347 of CAUYQG010251262.1, forward strand.
CCTCTCTTTATCATGCAGCCCTTATAAAAATCAAATACTCATTTGCTACAAGTTTCTATTTTCAGTTATTTTCCTAAGTGCTGGAATCATAGTGATTGAATACATTTGGAAACTATGGAAGAAAAATATAAATTTAACTTGAATCTCTCTATTCTCAATGCATTCAAGATTACAAAGTGTCATCTGAAAGCAGACCAAAAGTGTTCCAACCTTATTTAGCAAACAGGAACTAGAGGGAACACATGGTAGGCCATGGAAGAAACCCCATGTCTTCTTTTCAGGCTGAGCCACACAATTTCCCAGCATTCTGAACACTGAGGGATGGCTTTGTACTTGACAGAGGACTGCTAGTCATTACCCAGATCTACTCTGAGGAGCAACGAATCTCGAGAAACAGGGTCTGGTGAAAGAGCTTAGAAACAGTCTGGACTGAAGCAGAGCCCTACTGATTCCATTTATCAGTGGTGGGAGTGGTATCCTTTGAAGTGGCTTACTCCAGCTTTGGCCAGAGCTCAGAATGCCACCATCGTAGGAAAAATTGCCACCCACAGCCTCCATGGGGCTCTTCAAGTGGGAGGGAGACACCTCACAGCTGGAATGGGGCTTTGCAGAAGACAAGACTGCACCAGAGAAGAGAGACCCTCTGACTCATGCCTTTGGCCATTTCCAAATTGTTAGGAATTTCCTGGACCAGGGATGGCACACAGAATTTTTCCTTCTGGGATACAAGAAGTCACTTGAGCCTTTTTCTTTAAATCAGAGAGAAGAAAGATAGCTCACTACCACAATGTTTTAGGGACATTACATATACTGGCTATGTGTATTTTCCTTAACCCCTTCAGATCCATATTCATTCTTCTCCACTCTGCTGTGTCCCCTGGGAATCAGGCCTTCTATCAATTGGAGAAACCAGTAAGATATAATATGAAGGGCTGAAAAAGTTCCCCTATTTTTTTAAATCGGGGTTTCACTCTGTCACCCAGGCTAGAATGCAGTGGCATGATCACAGCTCACCACAGCCTCAAACTCCTGGGCTCGGGCAATACTTCCACCTTGGCCTCCCAAGTAGCTGAGACTATAGGCATGTGCCATGATGTTCGACTTATTTTTAAAATTCTTTTTAGAGACAAATCCTCACTGTATTGCCCAGGTCGGTCTCAAAGTCCTGTACTCAAGCAATCCTTCTGCTTTGGCCTGCCATACTGCTGGGATTACAAGGGTAAGCCACCATGCTCAGCAAAAAAAAAATCCCTTTTAGACACTCTTTTACCCTTCTCCACCCTGTTGTGTCGCCTAGGAATCAGACTTTATATAGACAGTATTCGTGGGCTCCTTTGCCACAGAACTGCCATTTGGCTTTGGCCCATTGGAGACAATAGCAATAGATATAAAGGGCTGGAAAGAGGAAAGTTAGACTGCTTATTCCTGTAGGTCACCATGGGTCTGTCGAGTGCCTGTCCAGTGGTCCAGCCCCTGGCACACAGTTCTTACCATAGCACAGCCCTCCCCTCCAAGTCTTAGCATGTCAATCAGAGTGGCAGGGTGGGCAGACAGAGCAAGTAGGAGCTTGTCGACACCTGGATTGGCACCTTGAACAAAATCGTTCAATGTCTTCTAATAGCTCCCCAGAGCTGCCCTGGTCCCATTCGTTTCCAAGTTTCGGTTCTGCGGGGTTTTCTTTAACTCTGTGAATCACACACGTCCAACAGAAAAGGAGGCTATCATGGAAGAAACTGAAGCTCAGAGCATGGAAGTAACTTGCCCAAGGTCACACAGCTCATAAGTAGAAAACATGGAATTGAAATTCAAATTTGTTTCCAAAACGCTGCACTGCTCATATGGAAGATGGTTTTAGTAGTTCATGACCTGTACAAAGAGACTTGGGGAACACAACCTGGGTGTTAACACCTGAGTGGGCTGGTGGAAGACAGCTGTTACCTGGACAAGAAGACGTATACAACATAAAGAGCTATTTAGAGAATGTCTATGGCCAATAGAATTCTATTTGGACAATGTGTGACATCCAGGAAAACAACTAATCATCAGTGTATAAAAGCAAGATTATTTGCAAATAACATTTTGTTTTCATTTTTAATTCACTTTCCCCTAACATTTCATGGCTTGCTTTCTTTTTTGAGAGTAACTAGAAAAGGAAGAAGATATTTATACATTACTGACAAGATGGCTTTACTGTATGTTTCTCTTTCAATTTTTACACTTTTCTTGTGCAGAGACTTTTTTTGTCCCATTTTACAGCTGAGGAAATTAAGACTCCATTGTCCAAGGTCACATGCTATAATTGTAAAAGAATCAAGACTCAGAATTTGGTCCATGTGCTCTTTGAATACTGTACTGATATTTCTCAGCAAGGATGCCCCTGGTATCAGGGATGGTTGGGGTCTGTACATTGGGGTTTGTTGACTATCCTTGGCTCTCTCCTCCTTAATGATAATAGTACCATCCCCAAATCTTTGGGATACAAAACTACAGCCCCTGGTTGAGAACCTTAAAACCACACAAACCTATTTTTAAATATTTTCTGTATCTTTTCTCTCCTTGAATCCCTACACCCATCCTTCCTTTTTTTTCTAAATAAGTTGAAATACATCTTTGTTGCTGTTTTTGAGAAGCAATAGATGGGTACAGCAAGCATGAGGTTTACATGAGGATTACATAAGGAAGTCCTGGTACCCAAAGATTCTGGTCTTAACATCCAGACCATAGTAAGCAGTAAATAAAACTGACAAGGTGCTGGCTCTCACAGAGGAAAGTAAAAGCAAATTTAAGCAAGTAAAAAAAATGAAGAAATAAAAGTTCTCAGATATTGCTAAGTACTATAAGTATAACAATAAAACACAGTACTATGATTTAAAATAGTTTGGGGATTTTCAACAGTGCTGAAACAATGGAGTATTTTCACCTCTACCAGCCTCCTTGTAGAGTTTGCCAGGGGTTGAAGACTCATAATTCTAGAGGCCTAGCTGACACCTGCGAAATACTGTAGAAGAGTGCTCTCATTTGCCCAAAATTTGAATGTATGTGTATTAATGACATCATATAATATAAGAGCTTAGTTATCATATATCTATTGCCTATATCATGTGGACATAGCACAGTCCTAGTCATTGTAAGAATAGTGGTATCTTAGTCCATTTGAGTTGCTATATCAAAAAATGTTATAGATTAAGTAACTCATAAATAACATAAATTTATTTCTTGCCATTCTGGAGGCTAATAAGTTCAAGATCATGGTGCCGGCAGATCTGTTGTCTAGTGGTGACTCTGTCTGCTTCGTAGACAGTGACTTGTTGCTATGCCTTCATGTGGTAGAAGGAATGACCAAGTTCACTTGGGCCTCTTTTATAAGGGCACTAATTCCATTTATGAAAGCAGGACTCTCATGACCTAATCACCTTCCAAAGGTCCCTTGTCTTAATACCGTGACATTGGAAAATAAGTTTCTCTGTATAAATTTGGGGTAGACACAAACATTCAGACCATATAAGTAGCAAATAAACAGATGAGGTGTTGGCTCTCACAGAGGAAATTAAAGGCATATTTAAGCAAGCAAAAAAAAAAAGCGAAGGAATAAAGGTTTTCAGATATTGCTAAGTGCCATATTTATAAAATAATAAACATAGCAATATGATTTTAAAAATAGCTGGTGGATTTGCAACAAATGGTGCTGGGACAACTGGATATTTACCTTCTACCTCAAACCATATACAAAAATTAATTCAAATATTCTACTGGAATTAAATTTTTATAAACTAAACCTATAAAACCCTTAGGAGAAAAATTGGGGGAATCTTAAAAAACCTTGGATTAGGAAATCTTTTGTTGTGGTTGTTGTTTGAGTAAGGCTGAAATGCAGTGGCATAGTCACGGCTACTACAGCCTCTACCTGCTCGGTTCAGGCAATTCTTCTGCCTCAGCCTTCCATGTAGCTGGAACTATAGGCATGTGCTATCATACCCAGTTATTTTTTTTTTTATTTATTGTAGAGACAAGGTCTTGCCAAGCTGCCCAAGCTAGGCTCACACAGTCCACTTGCTTCTGCCTCCCAAAGTGCTGAAATTATAGGTATGTGCCACTGTGCCTGGCCAGGAAATCACTTTTTATATCTAATATAAAAAGCAACCCAAAATTAATTAATTGGACTTCATCAAGAGCAAACACATTTGTATCTCAAAGTAGACCATCAAAAAAGTAAAAAGACAGCACACAAAATGGGAAAAAAAATACTTGCAAAACTTACACCTCATAAAGAACTTCTATCCAGAATATTTAAATAACTGTTACAGTTAGGCCATTTTTTTACTGGCTTAAATTTGTATTTTTTTCTTCTCTGAGAGCCATTTTTGAAAGAGGCAAACAGTTTAAATAGACATTTCTCCAAAAAGATACACTAATGACCAGTAAGCACATGAACAGATGGTCAACAGCATTGTTCATTAGGAAACTGCAAATCAAAACCACAATGAAATGCTTCCTCACATCAACTAAGATGACTATAATTTCAAAAATGGAAAATAACAAGTGTTGGTGAGGATGTGGAGAAATTGGAACCCTTATACATTCCTATGAACATTTAAAATGTTGCAGCCACCTTGGAAAAGAGTTTGGAGAATCCTCAAAAAGTTGTGTTGAATTATGGGCCAGGAATTCCACTCTTAGGCATATGTACCAAAATGAAAATATGTTTCTACACAGACATTGGATGTAAATGCTCATAGCCACATTATCCGTAAATAAGCAAAGGTAGAAACAAACAAGATATTCATCAACAAATGAATCAATGAATACATTTTGGTATGTACGTACAGTGTAACACTAATCCACCTCAAAAAGGAGTGAAGTATTGATACACGGTACAATTTGTATGAATCTTGAAAATATTATGTTAAGTGAAAGAAGTCAGTTGCAAAAGAGCATGTATCGTATGGTTCCTTTTATATGACATTCTCAGAAGAGGCAACTCCATAAAAACAGAAAACAGATTAGTGTTGCCAGGGGCTGAGAAAAAGGGGGAATGCAAAATCATTGCTATTTCATAAAGGTTTTCTGAAAATGCTCTAAAATTTGGTAGAGTTGATGGTTGCACAGCCCTTTGAATCTATTAAAAAGCACCAAAAGGATAAATCTATAAGTGTAAATTTTGTGGATGCTGAATCTCAATAAAGTTGTTATAAAATCAATACCTAGTAAGTATATATAATAGTCCAGTTCCCACCATTCTTCCCATCATACTAAACAAAGATTTATATGTGTAAGAAAAAGTTTTGTATTTTAAGGATCCATTCATGGATGTGCATGTGTTTTTCAGAAAACCTGAATCAAAAGTCCTAGAATACAGAGTGCAGTGGTTGAGACCAAAGGTTGGGTTCAGATGATAATATCACCCACTTCCAAACTACATTTTCTCAGACAATCTATTTAACCTTTCAATATGTGTGTGCGTGAGTGCATGTGTGTGCATTGAAACACTGGTCACGTTGTGTGTGTGCATGCATGTGTGTGCATTGAAACAATGGCCACGTTGTTCACGGCTATTGTTTTCATGATCATCCTTACTCATGACCCATCACGCTCTGTGTGTGTGTGTGTGCATGTGTGTGCATTGAAACAGTGGTCACGTTGTTCATGGCTATTGTTTTCATGTTCATCCTTACTCATGATCCATCACGCTCTGGACTTCAGCTGAACCAGCATGGAGGGGTGACCAGAGACGACTTGTTGCCATTTGAGAGAGTGCTGGTCTGCGCTGCTTAATTTCCTCTCTCTAGTCCAGTTTCTAGAATTAGTTTCCCATCCCTCAAACCTCCTCCCAAGTCACCAGGGATAGCTTTGCACCTGCATAGGGAAGGGGAAGGATGGGGGCCAACCGAGTCCCACTTCCACCCCTGATCTCTCTCTCTCCCATATTCCCAAAGGTGGGTCTCATCATAAGTATTCCCCAAATCTGCTACATCTCCCATGTAACCTCCTAGGAGATTTCCAGAAATATCTCTTGGGCAAAGATCTGACCTACTCCAAACCATGTGATGGTTCAGCGGAAACTGCTCTGCAAGCCAACGTGGATGAGGAGGAAATGCAGTGGCATGCAGATTATCCTTGAGGCTCTCGCAAAAAAGAAGCATGGACAGTAAAGATAAGTGAGCACTGTCCCAGGAATGGTCACACCAGCCACCACCAATGCTTTGTGCCCACACCCTTGAGCCACCAGCTCCCCCTGCTACTCCTCAACCCCTTCCCTGTGGGAGTTGCTGACCAAGACACAAGAGCACCCCTCAAACTGAGGGGTTCAGCAGCCACTACTTTCCCTCTTGTTGGGGGGCTGAAGAGAAGGGTAAACGGGGATTGCCCCTCCTGCCTCTAGTCTCTGAGCTCGTTTTCTATAATATGAATGAGAAACTTTTCTTCACTGAGCACTTGAGAATGACTAAATCATAGGGGGACCTATATTAGCAACAGGGCAAATGGACAGGTGTCTGGAGACGGGTAGCCTGTGTCTGAGACAAGGGATAAAATCTGCCCATGAAAATCAGGAGTGAGTTCACAGAGCAGGTGGCAGTGGAGCAGCTGGGAGATGGACCCCTCCCCCACTGAGAATTGGTATTTTCGTTTGGTCTCCTGTATGTCAGGAGTGTGTTCCCTGAAAGTATCTGGAGAGGGATGTCAGAACCTGGCAGGAATATTACTTGGCTGGGAAGGAGGAACAGAATTTACAAACTGCTTTGGGGAGCATAGCCTTTCAGTAGATTGTAACTAGAAGCACACAACCAGCAGGTTTTATGGGCTAGGCTCACTTTTAGAGGGGCAAGTATTTTCTGAATACCTTCTCTGTGCCACATGCTGGAAGTATAAGGCTGAAAAGACCCCAGTTGCCCCACTCCTTATCCCCAGTGCACCAGTCGTCAGGGCAAGGAGTTCTAGATCCACCATCTTGTTTGCCATGCTGAGCCCTCACAGAGCCCGGAATAGCCCTCACCCCACCTGTTAGCAAATCTCTCAGTATCCATCATGCACATCTTTAAAAAAAAACCCAGCCAGAAACGGAGAGGATTAGGGCATCTATGCTGGAGATACGGCAAAACCACAAGAACCTCTAAGTGTTTGAAGACAATTTAGAGAGTGTAATATTATAAAGAAAAAAAGTCAGACCTAATTGAGAGAGAGAGAGAGAGAGAGGCAAAGACAGTGAGAGAAAGACAGAGAGATAGAGACAGAATGAGAGACAGAGAGACAGAGAGAGAGAAAGAGAATATGTTTAGAGTGGCTTTACAGAGGATTTGCTTCATTGGGAAAATTTTTGAAGAAAGATTTGGCAAGCAGGCATTGATGCTTCTTTTTTCCTACATCTGTTTTCTTTGCTCTGCTTCCTGTCAGCAGAGCTGTTAGTGCAAAACTGAGAACTGACATTAGCCTTGCCATTTTTCCATCCAATGCCTATCCCCCATTAGAGAGCCTGATGTGTAAAAGAAAACATACCAAGCAGAGATGCTCATGCAATGGTGGAAATGTAGCAAGAAGTTCAGAAAGCCAGCCCAGCCTTTAGAAATTATAGACCGGCCGGGCTCGGTGGCTCAGCCTGTAATCCCGCGCCTTGGGAGGCTGAGGTGAGTGGATTGCCTGAGCCCGCAGGTTCAAAACCCACCTGGGCAACTTGGCGAGGCCTCATCTCTACAATAATTCAAAAAATTAGCCGGGCGTGGTAGCGCTCTCCTGTAGTTCTAGCTACTTGGAAGGCTGAGGTGGAAGGATCGCCAGAGCCCAGCAGGTCGAGGTTGTGGTGGCCGGGAGCGGCCACTGCACTCCAGTCTGGACGACATAGTGAGACTCCAACTCAAAAAAAAAAAAAGAAAAAGAAATTATAGACCCACCTTCTGTAGCCAAAGACTTCAAGCACCCACTATGTGTAAAGTCCATAGATTTACACTTGTATAATAGGATCTCCTTGTTCAAACAATTCTTCTACTTAAAACCAACTGGCTATTATCTCTAAGGGTTTCATTTTATGGAATGACAACCATGTTTTGAGCACCAGGAACTTTGCAAGTTTCTCTATATAGCTTACTTAAGTTAAGCCTCACAGCAGACCTATAAGGTTGGTGTTAGAAACCTTTGTTACTGATGAAGAAATTAAGCCTTCAAGGGACTATGGAAATTATCCCAAGTCAGACAGCTGATAGGTAAAGCCAATATTTCTTAGAAAATCTGCTCTTGCTCTCACCATGTTATGAAAACCAAATTCACAATTCTACTTGATATAAGCTGGAAAAATAAAAAAGCTTCTATGCTCCCTGTACCATAAAAGAGAGATATATTTGACAGTATTAGCTATATGTCTCACAGATGATTGATAGATAGATAGATAGATAGATAGATAGATAGATAGATAGATAAAGATAGACGGATGATAGAATTTTTGCATTTGAAAGTCATTTAAAGATTTTTTATATTACAAATACATAACACACGCTACATAGACATAATAGATAATGATATATGTTTACATTTTTTAAGAGAGAAAAGAACACACAAATAAGGAACAATCCTGACAGTGTTGGCAAGTGTATCTTTCCCTTCACATCACACTCACCTTTTCTTCTGTTTTGGAGTTTCTGGATGAGAGGACATGGACATTCACAAAACCTCCCTCTGGAAACACCGCAAGCAAAATGACCCTTTTATATCAGTGTTCACTAGAAAGTATGAATGCTGTACCTGATTGTTGTGTTTATGTTTATTATTTATGTATTTCCTTTATTTTCTTTGGCTATGTTTATTTTTTTTCTATTGGTTTGTAAGTATCCTTCCCGTATGCAGGATATTTTTCTGACCCATATGCTACTTATTTACTATTTGCCACAAGGTGGTATGATATGCAAAAATGCTCTTCTAATATTTGCATTTCAATCTTTCCTTTTACATTATCTACCCAATAACAGTATCTTAAATTTGTTTACCTCTAGTACTTGTCACACCCTCATCACTTCATTATTTTTATCAAAACATTTGATATAACAAAACTTATTTTGGTGTATGATGAGAAGTAATTAAGAAACATATTTTCAGAATGTTAATAAAATGAAAGACATAAATACATCATTTAATGTTTATACTTGTCATAATTACCCTTACAAATAACCCTTTTGCTTCAAATTTTTCCCAAGTTACTGGTTCAGAAATTTGTTGTCACTGTGAATATGAAACATACAAGAGGAAATAGAATATGTGGGTCTTCCTCTCAGGAAATTTACAAATCATCAGGGAGATCTGGCAGGGAGGAGGGGAGGAGAAAATACACGTTGGATAGAATCCCATGGGCAATGGCAGGACAGAGCAGCCACCCCAAGAGACCACACTCAGTTGTGGGGTTGAGTTGAGTAGGAGTAGAAAATGTAGGTAACCAAGGAATGTGAAATACTGATGGTGTGCGACTAATCCGGTTTCTTTTTATAGTTGTAATTAGTTTGCAACAGAATTTGCCTGTGTTTCAAAAGATTTAAAAAGTCCAAACATCGCTCTCAATGAGGGCAAACTAAGAGTAGAGTTTGAGCTTGATGCCAGCAATTTGTACAATTCATTTCTGTTTTCATTTGCTTATTTGCTCATCAACTCCAGCAACTAAACATTTTTGAGCCTTCCATCCAACAAATATTTTCAGAGTCTCTGTGATGTGCCAGGCACTTTGCAAAGTGTCAGGGATATAAAGACGAGCAAACTTATCGCTGTCCTGGGGGATACTCAAAGTGTAGAGGAAGAGAGTTCTCATGGAGTATAACCGCATTGTGAGAGCACAAGGAAGAAGTGACCAGTGCCACTGGGGTTCTCCACAGAGTCAGTGGCATTGAACTGATCTCTGGAACTCCAATAGCAGCTTACCAGTTTGAGAAGTAGATAAACAGGTGTAGAGTGTTACAGACAGGATGGTCTCCTGGGATTGGGGCCATAAGAGGGATTGGTATGTGTTGCAATGATCTTGTGGTATCGGCGTGGGTTGAGGGACCATCAGGGAAGCCCCCTGTTTATAGCCTTGCCCCTCTTTGGTATAGGCATTCATTCAGTCCACTTTCATCCCTTCTTCTTTATCAGTACACGTTTGGAGCCACTGACCAGACATGCAGAAAATCCATCAGCTGTTTATCCCCTGGGCATCTATGCTGCAAGGAACATAATCAGGATAGGTGACACTGACTGAACACTCATTATGTGCCAGACACTGTTCCCACCATGTTTACTAATTTCATCCATGCAACATCCCTCACAACTCCATATTTTTCAGCAGAAGAAACAGAGGCCCAGAGCTGTTAAGGGAACTGCCAAAAACACCTGGCTACCAAATAGCAAGACCACCAAATAGTGATTCAAGCTTAGGCATCCAGATCCTGGAGCCCGAGCTACTGCATATCCAATCCCATCTTGCCTTCAGGTTGTTGGAATTAGGAAACGAAAGCACAACTCTGGACTAGGGTAATTGAAAACTGACAGTTACTCTTCTAGAGAACACAGATTAACTTGGTAGGCAATACGAAAAAGTGAAAACCGTCACAAAACAGCCAACTGTTGGATTTTATGGCTTTTAGGTGAAACACATATAGACGTTTAAATGAAGGAGTTATATCATTTTTTATTGGCCAAACAGGCTATGTGCTCCTAGTCAGTGAAATAATATATCATCCTGTCGATTGGGTTGCTTTTCATACTCCACGAACTTCAATAAGCGTGGAACTTTTGGCTTGCTCACACTTATCTAAGATACAGAATGAAAATATTTGGTATTTAGCAAGGATCCCACAAGTACGGCTTAAGTAAAATCTCGCCTTTTAGATTAAAGCCCAGAGGCTGTTCAAAGCATCTTCTCCTCATGGAGTTGGAGAATCAGAGGATGTCCAACAGGTTGGCAGCGAGGCAGGTGCAGCCCCCACCCCAGCTTCCTCGACAGCAGTCATCCCCAAGGCACTCACAATTCAATTAAGTGCAGTGACTCTCTGTGGGATCAGTGCTACATAAATTCATGCCTAGAAAATGATCAGCTTGACCCTACCTAGAAAAAAGTTTTATTGGAGAAGAAATCTGAAACACAATTGGAAGGGTCAGTGTCATTCCTGCTTTTAGGGTGGCCTGAGACTGACTGTCCCACATGGGGTCAGGTATTTAGTCTCCCCATCACGTAGCATCAATGTTTAGTGTTAAATTTCTAAACTAATGGCTGGTGTATTGTAACCAGCCCTATAATGTGTTTTGCTTAGCTCTCAATATTTTAAATGAATGAACAGTGAATAAACAATAAATACTCAGAGATTTCCATAAAAATTTGTTTTTTCAAGTTCATGTAAAAAATAAAAAGACCTAGCAACAGTAACCCACATTCCTGCAAGGCGGCAACTCACTGTAGCTGTCTTGAGGCTACAAAACTTAAATGGGATATGTCCTTTCCCCATGAGCATAGCCTATTTCATTCTACTTATCTGTATGGCCCCAATTGGGATTAGTTTTTTGAATATTGATTTAAAGGATTGGGGGAAAAGATACTTGATCTTTACATACTCTATTGCACTTTTTAATGTCTAAATACTAAATTATAACTATGTCAAAACTGGAATATGGTTAATGCATGCAGCAAGTGTTGAACAACCAGCATATGTATTTATATTTCTATTCATGACTCTGTTTGGTCTTTTATTTTCAAACATAAATCAATGCCCTTCAGAAGGGTTTCTCTATCGATCAATGTGATTAATGCAAGCAGTTTTATGTGAACTACCTAGTTCCCTGGGGTGAAATCCAAATATTCCTGCAATGTACAAAGAATGTTCATATTTCCTAGTATTAATAATCAGGAAAAAAATCATTAACTAAATGATTAGCTGAGAGAATAACTCTTTAAATAAACTATTTTGTGCATGTGCACGTGTGTAAAAATTACACTCAGCAACTGTAAGAGCTTCTAGATTCAAAGAAGCCCCAATATAATCAAATGTTTTCATGAAATATAGAAAAGCAAAAATATGACTTGTTAAATTAAGTTTATAGTTAGGATATAAGTAACATTGTATATTTTTAAAGCCAAGGTTCTTCTAATGAAATATAATAGACATTTCAGGCAACATTAGCATGACAAGTTTTTCACATGCTTAGCCACCTGGCAAAATCTTATCATCTGTCAAAATCCACACCAAGCAGCTCTGTGAAGCCTTTAAACAAAACTCTAGCTCTCTTTTGTAGCTCTCTATGATGATCTCAATCTTTGGCTGTTTCATTTATTTCACTAAACTATGATTATTAGCTTCATGCCAGTCTTTCAGTTAAGATTATGAGTTATTTGATAACAGAGAAGTCGTTTTTTTTTGGTTTCACATACAGAATATAATGTCTGACCAATGAAAAAAGTAATAATACTGTTGAAAGAATGTGAACATGAATAAATTAGTGCATTTATTTTAAGTAATTGAATATTAAACAGGTTTTGGAAGGCAACTGCTCTGCTGTGAAAATTGCAACGGATATAGTCAGAATACCTGGAACTGAATTGTGGAGCTGCAACCTACAGCCTTAAGATATTGAGCCAGGAATTTTACAGATAGACACCTGTATTTCCTAATCTATTAATGTAATGGAGCTTTTGTGAACATCTAATGACACATTGCTTACGAAAGTAAGTCAACATTGTAAAGTGTTCATCAAATATACACTCATGGAGATGAAGAATTCCATCATTTTCAGAAACGATAATAATCACCTGCATTCTTGTTGACCGTTTCATTTTGACTAAAACTTGCAAATTGGTCAATAACATTTATGTTTCTATATTTGTCATCTGGGACCCTCTCAACAAAGACATTCTTTAGTAGCAATATTGTTTCCATGGATACCATTGTGAAAAACCAAAATGGTGGTACGTGTTTCAGGTCAGAATGCTTGCAGTCGGATTTTTGGTGGGAGCTGGGATGGAAACAAAACATTTCCAAGGTCATTTATTTGAGAGTTTTTCAATTAAAGAATGCAAAATAAAGCTAAGCAAACCTTTGCCATTTATAACGGAAAAGGGGAATAGATGTTGGGGTGAAAATTGTTGTGATAAAATCCTTGTCTACCCACCTAAAGCAACTGACTTTGGAGCCTCAGTGTTCCCATGTGTAAATTGGGAATGATGATAAATTGGCTTTCAGGTGTTGGGGATTCAATAAAACTATCTATCAAGAGCATCTGGTACAGCATCTGGCACATTCTTCTTGGAGGAAAATGTTCAGTCTCCCTGCGTATGTTGAAGACGGAGTGCTAGATTGGCAGTCCCTGTTTAGCCTACAGGAAGATTTAATGTTGCTTTTCACGTGAGACCCAGCCCCAGCAGTCTTCAAGGGAAGTTATTGCATCTGGTCCCAGAAGCAGAGCTGACATTTTTGACAGGGCCTTTAAGTTTAGCTTTCCCTGGGGTGTTGTAACCGAGACAAGATGGGGCAGGTGGCAGTAATTGGCATCACATCCACTCAGGGATTGGATATAACATGGATTACCATGGAATTCCTTTTTTGTTTTGTTTTGTTTTTTAAGAGAGACTTCTATGAATCTTAGTTGGTTCAAAATCCTTTGATAATTATGTCTATCATCAATTACACAGCTGAAGGTTGAAAGGAGAGGCCATATTTTCTTAGGAATGAGCAGATTTTACCCCATTGTTCCCAAAGAGAGTAGGATAATATTCATGGCTACTGGTTAGCTATCAGTATTTTACTGCTTGGACTTACACATCAGTGCTTGGATCCCATTGTACCACTCTACTGTATGTCCTCACACACTTCTCTATGTAACCTCTACAATGCCAATCTCCCTGAACGCACCATGCCTGGTCACATCTCATACCCTGAGTCTTGCTGATACTTCAGCTAAAAAGAAAAAAAGTAAGAATTCTATTACCTTCCCCGCTTCTATACCATCACACATCTTTAGGAGACAACAAAGCTTAAAAGGAAGACTGTAGAGTTTAATACAAGGTAGGCTTCATATTCCAGGACCACCACATACTAAGCCTAGAACCTAGGGCACATTGTTTGCCCTTTCTGGTTATCAGCTTGGTTGTGTGCAATATGGGAGTGATATTTATCACGTGGAGTTAAAAACGATGGCATAAGGTAACATATGTAAATGGTAATGTAGAGTGTGGGGAAGAAACTGTGATATGATTAGGCCTTTGCAAACTAGCCCTGCTTTCTGCCTTAAGACTAATATCAGCATATTGTTACACGAGAGAGAGAAAAAGAGAGGATTAGATAGATGGTAGACAGATGATAGATAATAGATATTGATGGATGATGATGACAGATTAGATAGATAGATAGATAGATAGATAGATAGATAGATAGACAGATAGATAGGGATATTCCAAAAGCAAAGCTTGAAAATGTGGACTCTGCTGATAGTTTCATGGGAAGACAGAGATATAGGTAATCTTTCTTAGTGCTATTCACCTTCAACAAAAGTTACATTTCAACTCTATCAATCTAAAAGCCCAATTATATTCTGAGTAGAAAAGGAAGAGGATATAATATTTATTTTTTAAAAGATCAAGGGAATAATAGTAGTAGTTTTTAAAGGGTTGTTTCCAAAGGCTGAGACTGGAAATTCGTAACAAGTCACGTAGTGGGCTTATGTAGGAATCTGTAGCTCTACTTCTCAAGATGATGTCAACACAATTTCTTCTCACTAAGAAGGAATAAAACTAGACATCTTTTTTTTTTTTTTGAGTTGGAGTCTCACTCTGTCTCCCAGACTGGAGTGCAGTGGCCGCTCCCAGCCACCACAGCCTCGACCTCCTGGGCTCCAGCGATCCTTCCGCTTCAGCCTTCCAAGTAGCTGGAACTACAGGCGTGCACTACCACGCCCGGCTAATTTTTTTTATTATTATTTATTTAGAGACGAAGTCTCACCAAGTTG
>CAUYQG010251277.1:0-24485 GCA_963574415.1 Tarsius wallacei
GACCTGCTGGGCTCCGGCGATCCTTCCGCCTCAGCCTTCCAAGTAGCTGGAACTACAGGCGCGTGCTACCACGCCCGGCTAATTTTTGATTTATTGTAGAGATGAGGTCTCGCCAAGTTGCCCAGGCGGGTCTCGAACCCGTGGGCTCAGGTAATCCACTCACCTCAGCCTCCCAAAGCGGGGGATTACAGGCTGAGCCACCGAGCCCAGCTTATATATATATTTTTAAATGGGGTCTGGGCTGGGCTCAGTGGCTCAGCCTTTAATCCCAGCACTTTGGGCAGTGGATTGCTTGAGCCCACAGGTTCAAGACCAGCCCGGGCAACTTGGCAAGACCTCGTCTCTACAACAAATTAAAAAAATAGCTGGGCGTGGTAATGCACACCTGTAGTTTCAGCTACTTGGAAGGCTAAGGCAGAAGGAACATCGGAGCCCAGCAGGTCAAAGTTGGGGTGGCTGTGAGTGCACCACCGCACTCCAGCCTGGGCGACAGAGTAAGACTCCAACTCAAAAAAAAAGAAAGGGGGGATTCTGTTTGCTAGATCTTAAAATGTGGAAGGACTTTCTAAACCACTAATAAGATACTTAATTAAGAAGTCATTAATTAAGACACTCAAGTCTAACCGTAGAAAAATGGAAAATTTCTATATGTCAATAAACATCTCTAACAAAATTAAGAGCCTGGAGAAACAAGAGAAATTGGGAAGGAGGTAATCATTACTACCTACATTATTTGAAAAAGAATTAATCATCTATCTCTCTCTATATTTTTTAAAACCCATACAAACTACTTTTTAAAAAAGACACATACCCCAATGAAAAATAAAAGACTCTAAACACACAAACAATCTATCCAACTTGCAGATTAAGTGCAAAAAGATAACAGACCCACGAGGGACTGAAGGAGACTGAAGGAACAAGTCCTGACTGCAGGCCACCGGGTGACACTCACACTGCGCAAGAGCTCAGAGTCCGCTACCATCGGGTGTGTGTGGCCCTGCTGTGTGGTCAGAAGGGTGCATTCCTGAAAGTCCTGGCTTCGAGATGCAGCCTGGCCACAGGCTGCCCAGAACGTGCCCAGGCGCAGAAACCCGGGCTCAGACATGCGGCCCAGCACCAGCCTGGAGGAGAGGGCAGCAGAGGCAGCTGTAAGCCAGGCTCCCATGGGCCCAGAGGACGTGCAAGCTAATGGGGAGGAAGGCAGATGGAGGAGTTCTCCCCTCCACTTCAGACGGGCGCTCTGTGCACTGACTGCACCCTTGGTCATGCTCTGGGACCCGGGGATGCAGCCCTTATTTTAAAAGTAAAGCACATGTATAGATAACAACATGCACAGTCATAGCTGTCATGCAGCCAGTGACCAGTGGGTGTTTAGGAGGCGAACCACCCTCCAACCAGCGAAGTGAAGCTCCATGAAGTTAGACTGATCAACAACTCATTCATTTATTCACTCGCTCCAAAACTATTTACCCAGCATCAGCGAGGTGCCAGGCTCTGCTCTAAATGTTGGGGACACCGTCATGGGGAAAAACAAACAAACAAACGTCCCTGTGTTTCCAGTGGGATAAGACAATAAACCAAAGAGAGAAGAAATATATAGTCTGTCGGATGATGCTAAGTGCTACGGAGAAAAAAAAATAAGGCAGGAACAAATCAGACAAACAAATAAAAATTCGAGGTGGAGGGAGTGGGCAGTCAATATCTTAGCCGGGAGGAACAAGAGCAGCCCAAGAAGGGGACTTCTGGGTGAAGATGGGAACGGGAGTGACAGGGCACAGGGTGGGTGTTCAGGCAAAGCGTGTCCAGGCAGGGGACCCACCAGGGCAAAGGCCTCTGGGTGCAGCAGACATTGATGCCCAAGGAGGCCCCGTCCCCCATGAGTAAGCAAGGGTGAGTCCACTTGGCAGACGGGCGCGGGAGGTGACGTGGTGCACCCAAGGTCACACAGTTAATCATTGAGAGACCAGCCGGGCATCGCGCTGGGAACAGGGCACAGAGCTGCGTCCTGGAGGCACGTGCCCATCTGAATCCTGGTGCTCAAAGCCACGTCTCCACCCTCCTCAGGGGCTAGTGGAGAAAAGGCCCAGATGGTGGCTCTCCCCCGGTACCAAGAGGGCTCCCTGGCTTCATCTCCTGCTTCCTCTGGCCCCGGAGAAGAGTCTCCTGATGCAGCGACTGGACACTCGGAGGTCTCCTGTGACCACAGGACTGGGCCAAGGTCGGCCAGCCCCAGTCCCCGGGGAGACTCACTGCTACTTGTGGGATTTAAAAGGTACTTGAAGAGACTGCAAATCAGCCCGGTGATTTATCTGTTGGGCTCCATTTACTGGCCTGGCAGGAGACGTCATTGAGGAAATTTTTCAAAATTAGTGACGGTCAACATTCTAGAAGACAGTTACATGCACACATATGCCTCCTGCACAAGAATACAGAACAGACATGACACGCCTCTACCAAATACATGCTGAATGTGAACACTTGTATTTGCTCTACTCTGATGTCTGATTAAGAGGCTGTTTGGGGTCAGCACAAAAATAAGCAGAAAGCAAATACTCCTGAGTCCCAAGACTGCCACTGGAAACCAGCTCAGATACCCACAACTGCATATCTAGGGCATCTCCCTTCCTTAGCTGGCCTTGGCCTCAGTTTCCCTATCTGTAAAATGGAGCTCACCCATAAAGCACCCAACCTGACACGGGACCAACAGCAGAAGCCACCACATCACCATATGGTTTCAGAACTATTTGCAGTACAATCGTTTCATGTGGAGGACAAACCAGACCCACGTAAGCAAATTCATGAGCCATTTCTAAACACGAAAGGCAGCAGAGGTGAGATAATCAACAACCAACGCCAACCAGTAATTTGCAACAGAAATGAACGCTTTCTTAGTCAGTCATCTTTTTTTCCCCTTTTCCTGGCGGGGACAAGGTTTGAATCAGCCAGTCTGAGAAAAGCCCCGACACACGGTATGACCTCTGGAGAGCAGTGAACTTAGAAGGAAAGGGAATGACTCTTGAACCCAGTGAACCCAGCTCGCCAAGTAAGGTCAGAGGCAGGTCTGAGCTTGCCCTCGTGGCCCACGCCTCCCGAGCAATTCGCACACGTCATGGAAGTGCCTCAAGTGCCCAAGTCCTATCTCTTCTTTGTCAGCACCAACCATGCATGTAGAGATGGCCGGGGGTGAAAGACAAAAAGCAGCAGGGTGGCAGAACCCAGCCTGTCCCAGCGCCGCCCTCGCAGGTGACCACATACCGGGCGGACTGAACAACAGCCATGCACCTTCCCACAGCTCTGGAGGCTGGAGCCTCACCCAGGTGCCCCAGGATGGGGCCTTTTGGTGGCTAAGGCTCTGGGCAGAACTTTCTCCCAGTCTTGCCCCCAGCTCCCAGAGGCTGCTGAAGTCTGTGATGACATCCCCTGGATCACAGCTGCACATGCCTCCACTGTCACAGGGTGTCCTTCCCTGTGTGTCTGTGTCCAAAGTTCTCTCATTTATAAGGACAGCAGTCACTGGGTCAGGGCCTACCCTAGCCCGGCATGGCCTCATCTTAACTTGATTTTATCTGCAGAGACCCTATTTCCAAATAAGGTCACACTTGTAGGTCCAGAAGTGAGAGCTTGAACATAGCTTTTTGGGGGCTACGACTCAACCAACAACGGTGACTATCCC
This sequence comes from Tarsius wallacei, assembly GCA_963574415.1. NCBI lineage: Eukaryota > Metazoa > Chordata > Mammalia > Primates > Tarsiidae > Tarsius > Tarsius wallacei. Next base: position 3,674 of record CAUYQG010251277.1, read on the forward strand.
AGGTAACATCAGAACAAGCTGCCATGGGCCTGTGGCTAATGTCCAAGTCTAGCAGGAGAAGGGAAGAGGGCAGTAGCCAGGGCAGGTGGGTGCTCATGGTTTACTTTTCCAATTATTTACCTTGGGACCTGGGACGAGAGGGATTTTTTTATTTTTTTTAAGCACAGGAGGGGTTGTACTGATCAAAGAAGATATGTAAAAGAAGGCACATGCCTGGCACGCAAATGCCACTCATGGATGCTGCCATCAGCATCGGAGGAGGTTCGGAGTTCTGACACCCGTGATATCTCCACTACCTGGTGACACAGAAGCCTTGGAGGCAGAGGCATGCGGGCCCGGTTCAGGGAGGGGCGTGGGAGGTGGGTGGAGAGGCTCTCTGCCTTGGGAGGGGGTTGGAAGCTGAGCATAGGAGCAGGCTTTTGTGAGCAGGAGGCAGGAGACACAGTGAGTTGTCAGGAGTGTCAGCTGCCGGGGTGCTGGGTGAGTCACCGAGTCAGACAGGCTGCGCGAATCCCACAGAAGACGGATCCTCCCACCAGGAGAAATCTGTTTGACTTTAGAAAAGTACAGGTTACAGTGATACTCACTAAACACCCCACCTTCCTGCTCAACAGAAGGGAGACACGAGGAACGTGAAATTCATCAAGGTCCCTGTGGGAGTCACCACCGTCACTGGGGTTTTCTTTCCCCCAAAGTGGGGCTCTATTCGTGACCCATTCACCTGGAGTGACATCGTCAGAGCCCTCTCATAACAGGTGGGACTCCAGTAAGGATGGATCCAATTCTGTGACTCTCGTGATCCCAAATAAGGCTGGTTTTTCCCCTGATCTGAACTGTAACAACATATCCGCAAAGAAAGCCATTTACAGCTGCCTGCTTGAAAGATGAACTCTAAAAATCTTCAGGTAATGGTGATGGCTGTACTCTACCTAACCAAGAAATCCCACCCTCCTAGCCTTAATCCAGACCCTCATACACAGGCTTTCAGAAGCCCTGCGCCTGCCAGGTATCAGTCTCTTGCTGCTGCTATAACAAAACAACCACAAGCTCAGTGGTTTTTCTCTTACAGTTCTGGAGGTGAGAAGTCTGACATGGCACTCACTGAGCTAAAATCAAAGCATCAGGGCAGATGCGCTCCTTCTGAAGGCCCCAGGGAGAGTAGGTTCCCTGCCTTTCCTCAGAAGTCACCTGCTCTCCTGGGCTCCCAGCCTCCTCTTCCAGCTTCAAAGCCAGGAGTCACAACACTCCTATCTGTCTCTGCTTCACCACGTCGCCTCCTCTGACTCAGACCCTTGTGATGACACTGGGTCCACTCAGATAAGCCAGGATAACCCCCTCATCTCAAGATCCTTAATCTGTCACATCTGCAGAATCCCTCTGTGCAGGCAGGCAGCATATCAGGACGTGGACACCTCTGGGGGCTGTTAGTCTGTCCACCACACACATCCCGGTGACCCACAGCTGCACAGTCATCTCCTTGGAAGGCCAAAGGGGCCCCAGCAACTTGCCTTGCTGACCCCTCCAGAGCCACATCTCCCATCCCCAGGCCTTGTACTCCTCCCAACCCACAGCTGGTGACATGGGCATCACTAAGCAGCCCAGGGACTGATCCCCTCTGCATTGCCCTCTCTCTGAGAAACCACAAGCCCACTCTCCCCCACTACCCTCCCCTAACAGGCCTATCCCAAGATGTTCTCAAAATGCAGCATCAGCACCAGGCCCTCCAGGAAGCTCTTCCTGACCCTCCTAACCTGGCCTAGATTCCTCTCTCTTATTTCTCCCTTACAGCCACGTCATACTGTGTTATAATAACTATTTAATCATGTGTCACAGTGGGGAGTACAAAGCCTGATTTACAATAAATCCATCAGAGAAGGAGGGAGGGAGAGATAGGTGGATGGATGGATGTATGAGTGGCCGGATGGGTAGATGAATGGATGGGTGGATGGATGTGTGAATGGATGGACTGATGTGTGAGTGGGTAGGTGGGAGGATAGGTGAATGGTAGATGAGTGGGTGGGTGGATGGAAGGATGTGTGAGTGAGTGGGTGGATGGTGGATCGGTGAGTAGGTGGATGAATAGATGTGTGAATGGGTGGGTGACTAGCTGGATGGATGGATGGATGGATGTGAGTGGGTGGGTGGATAAATGGATGGGTGGATGGATGAGTGAGTGGGTAAGTGAGTGGGTAGGTAAGTGAGTGGATGGATGGGTGGACAGTCAACCTAAAGATAGGAGAGAAGGAGGGAGGCAGGATGGATGAGTGCCTGACATAAAAGCTCATGCTCACCAAATATTTGTTGAGTGAAAGAAAAGAGATGGATGCCAGGCTCGGTGGCTCAGCCTGTAATCCCACGCCTTGGGAGACTGAGGTGAGTGGATTGCCTGAGCCCGCGGGTTAGAGACCCGCCTGGGCAACTTGGCGAGACCGCATAAATCAAAAAACTAGCTGGGTGTGGTAGCGCGCGCCTGTAGTTCCAGCTACTTGGAAGGCTGAGGCGGAAGGATCGCCGCAGCCCAGCAGGTTGAGGCTGCGGTGGCCGGGAGCGGCCACTGCACTCCAATCTGGGTGACGGAGTGAGACTCCAACTCAAAAAAAAAAAAAAAGAAAAGAGATGGATGACACTGATGGTGAAGAAGGGAGAGAAGGCATGAGTAGGGCCACCAACAATGCTGGAAGAACTATGCTAAGAAGCGACCAGCATGAGGAAGAGGCCCAAGCCCTGGGCACCACTTGTGCTAAATCAGAGAGGGAAGCCCCAATAAGCAGGTAGCTGTGACCTCAAACCAAAGACCAGATTCCAGGAATAGTTACACTGTCAACCAGAATTAGCAAAAACTCAATGAGCTATTTTAATTTTCCAAGCTGACTCAAAAACACGGCTCTCTGGGAACGAACAAGAAGTGTCAGAACTTCTAGGCCAGAAAGCAATTTGGAGCTCCATCTACATGCCATGTCAACTCAGCACACAAGCACAGCTTAGAGGTACACCCGGCTCTCTCCTCCTCGCCCCAGTCTCTGTCCACATATGGCCTTTAAACCTTATCCAGGATTCAGCATGGGGTGCATGGCGGGCCGGGGAGCCACAGGACCACAGGAGGTAGGACAGCCTTGGCACTGTCTAGAGCGAAGAGATATGTCGTCACTCCAAGGCCAGGCAGTGCCAGTTCCAACCATCTCCTTTAAAAATCCTATTTCATTGATGAAGTTGTCATGAGTGTAAATGATATTTTTCTCAATATTTTATGATGAAAAACGTCAAACATAAAAAAACAATTGAATGTTGTTATATACCCACTGAAGCGGCAAAAATTAAAAAGACAGACAATAACAAGTATTGGCAGGGGTGTGAAGCAACCGGAAATCTCCCACAATGCTCCTGGAGTGCAAACTGGTATAACCACTTTGGAAAACGGTTGGCACTCTCCACAAATCTATGGAGTGGAATATATGCAGAACCAATGATCAGCAACCCCTTCCTAACTACAAACCCACAGAATTTCATGCACATATTCCCAAAAAGGCGTCTGTGAGAATATTCCAAGCAGTGTTATTCATAAAAGCCTAGGAATGGAAACAGCCTGAATGCCCTCCATCCACAGAACAGGATATTCTTAGGATAAAATGTGATCCAGCAACAAAAATCAGTAAACTTCAGTTATAAACAGAATATGGCTGAAACTCACAAACATAACGCTGAGCCCAAGAAGCCAGACACAAGAGAATATAATACACATCAATTTGCTTTCTGTTGAGTTGAAACTGAAGAAAAATGGGTTAACCACAGATGTCATGATTAGGAGAGTTAACTTGGGGGAGGAAGAGCAAGGGACAGTGTCTGAGGGTAGCTTCTACGGTGCAAGCAACATTCCACTGGTGGGTTGGTGGAAGACCCACGAGATGTGATCATTCACAGAGCTGTCCATTTCAATTGTGTACTTTCTTAAATACGTAATATTTCTGCCAGGTGCAATGACTCAAGCTTGCAATCCCAGCACTTTGGGAGGTTGAGGCAGGAGAATTGCTTGAGCCTAGGCGTTCAAGACCAGCCTGGGCAACATAGCAAGACCCTGTCTCTACAAAACATCAAAAAATTACAAAACTACAAAATTAGTTGGGTGTAGTGGTGGTGCACACCTATAGTCCCAGCTACTCAGGAGGCTGAGGCGGAAGGATCACCCGTGCCCAGCAGGTCGAGGCTGTGGCGAGCTATGATTATACCAACGCACTCCAGCCTGGGCAACAGAATGAGACCCCCCAACTTAAAAAAAAAGTAATATTTCAATAAAAAGAAACAAGGAGAAAAAGTTGAAAAGAATCTTACAATGACTCCCACACACACCCCTGCCTAGATGCTCCAGTGAGCACTTTACTGGTCCTGCTTTTTCTGATCTCAACCCATTCCTTGATCCACCCATCAGGTATTTTCATTCCTACTGATCATAACCAATGTTTTTGGCATGTAGGCTGTGAAGCCAAAGTTTCTGGAGCAACAGGGCCTGGCCTCCCCACCACAAGCTCTCTGCCACGCCAGAGTGGGCCTGCACCTGTTGCCCCTTTCCCCTGCACCCCTTCCCTCACATACTTGGAGCTGGAGAGCAGAAATTTTCCGATGTAGGTGAAGACCAAGAAAACACATTCCTTTCCAGGTTCATACCTGCCTGGCCCACGCGTGGTGTCTGTGTCTCACTGTCCCCCTATTTGCTGCTCTCTCTAGTGAAATCAGGCCCCAAACTGCAAAGCTCACACCCCTGTGTGTTCACTGGGAGTCCAATCAGACTCAAAACGTGTCTGAAGCCATCCCCGGGACTGAAAGAAGATTCTCCGTCATTACCAAGTGAAATTTCTCTTATTTTGGAGGGGTGGGGAAAGGCCCAGGATCCCTCCAAAGACACCAGGATTGTCCTCCACTGAGCTGCCTGGAAGCGGAGCTGCACGCCTGCCCCTCTGGCGGGCTGGGCCTACACAGGGTCCCCTGGGCAGGAACCCCTAGGAGGTGAGAGTGGGCTTCTTGAGCTTTGGTGCCTTGGACCCTGGGTCGTCTGATGAAGCCCCTGGGCCCCCTGATGAAGCCCCTGGGCCCCTTATGGGGACAATCTTTTTAAATGCATAAATTTATAGGAAATTTCAAAGGAAAGAAAACCCATCCTATTAAAATACAGTTATAAAAATATCCTTTACAATTCCTGATGGAGTAATAGATGACTTCTTTATTAATTCATCAAATAACAAGGCCTTGCTGGGGGTCTGATAACTACCATCATGCTGGAATAGTAGCAAATGTAATGACGCTCCAAGATGCCCACAACAAAAGGAACGGAATAGGAAGACATCTGTGACTTTGTGGGTGGCTAAATCACAGGAGTTACTAACACCACTGTGGTTGGTATCACCTACGGCCATCATGGGAAAAATGCTACATTTCAGTTACAGGTTGGTGACCACACCAAGTCTTTTTTCCCCCACGTCCAAGTTCACAGATCACCTGAATTCTATCCAAGGATCCAAGGTTGGGAACTTCTAGAAGTGAGGAGTTTCCTCTCATTCCCTTTGCTTTATTTCTGATGATAAAATGCTCCCTGCACTGAGGTATATCCTGAACAAACAGAACGCAGACATGCAGACAGACATGTGTACCCCAGTGTTCACACAGCACTGTTCTCACAGCCAAAGGAAGCAACCCAATGACAACCCAATTGACAGATGAATGGATACACACACACACACACACACACACACACACACACACACACGCAATGGAATATTACTCAGTTTTAAAAGGGAAGAAAACTCTGACACATGCTGCAACATGGATGAACCTTGAGGACATGCTAAGTGAAATCCTGTATGATTCCACTTACATGAGATCCCTAGAGCAGTCAAAACCATAGAGACAGAAAGCAGAATGGTGGCTGCCAGGGGAGGGGCCAGGAGAATGAGCAGTTGTCATTTAATGGTGTTAGAATTTTCATTTTGAGAAGATGAGAGAGTTCTGGCGATAAATGGTCGCACAATGATGTGAATGTACTTAATGAACTGTACCTTTAAAAATGGTTAGCTGGGCATGGTGGTATGTGCCTGCAGTCCTAGCTACTGGGGAGGCTGACGTGGGAGGATCGCTTGAGCCCAGGAATTCGCGTGTAGCCTGGGCAACGTGGCAAGACCCTTTATCTAAAAATTTTTTTAATTTTAAAAATGATTAAAATGGGAAACCTTATGCTTATGTGTATTTTACCACAAGAAAAATTTTTAAAAATAAATGAAAACGCTCCCCGCAGAACATGGGAAGGTACAGTAACTGTGAAGACTCCCTTGTGGCTGGGGGCAGAGTTGCCTGGTGGCTCTGGGCGGGGCCTGTGCTACCAGACAGACCTGGGCTCAAGAGCTGCTGCCCCACTTATGAGCTGAGCCACCCTGGCCAAGTCACTTCACCTCTCTGACCTCAATTTCTGCATCTGTGAGAATAAGGGTCGTGATCACTGCAGTTGCCATGCACTGGGCAACGATGATGTGCCCCATTCGGTGATGAGCATTTTGCAGACACTATCTCACCAAGACTTCCCGACAGTCCTGCCAAGTTAGTTGCGTTGTGGTTAGCATGTTGCAGATGACTTGGTTAACTTAACCAAAGTCGCTTGGCTGGGGCAAGGCAGGGCCGGGCTGGCCCAGGAGCTCAGACTTATAATTCTCTCATACCTGCCTGCTGCTTGTTTACTGTCTCCACCCCTCTGAGCTCCTGCAGGACAAACACGGTCTGAGAATCAGGTTCTGTTTGACCCCAATACTGGCTTACCTCTATAAGCAAGGGATTGAGGTGTTTGTAGCCTCTGGTCTTCCAGGTCTCCTAGTGGATGTTGTGACCGACCTGGCACATCACAGAGTGTCCCCCACAGAGCTCTGAGAGAGGCAGGGGTTGAGGGAGCTCGTGAAAGAGGCAGGAAAAGAAACTCCCCTAAGTGCATTGTTCACACAGCCACACGCAGCTGGTGAAACGCCGGTGACCCCGGAATCAGGAGCCATGAGGTTCTGCCAGTGAGTGAGAATCGGCTTTCCACTAGAGAGGTCCCGTCGTTCAGGGGAGGCTGAGGGATGAAGATGGGGCCCCATCCAGAACTTCTGCGCCTAAGCAAAAGTTCAGAGGCAGCTGATAGGGACTCAGCCAGGACTCGGTGCTCCGTGAACCTTCCTCCCGGGGCCCCACCAAGAAGCTGAGAGGTGGTCAGGGAACAGGCACCGTGCTCTCCAGTCAGAAGGTGCTGCTGTCCTCACAGCTCTTGTCCAGACGGCATCTAGGCCAGCATGCCTTTACAGGGAGAAGGGGCTTGACTGGGACACAAGCAAGGAAAACCCGGCTGGGCTGGGTGGTGAGGGGGGAACTTGGATGTGTCAGATGGATTAGTCAGTTGCTTGGCCGGGGCCCAGGCGAGCGCGAGGTGCCGCGAGGGAAGCCCGGCTCTTGGAGTTGAACCAACATGGGGGCTGGGGGCTTACCGAGTCTACCTCATAGCCATGTGCCATGGACCCAGGCCCCTCTCCGCAATACGGGGTGGATCTGTCCCCAGTTCAGGCCTGGCATGCAGAGGGAACACAGCGGCAAACAGACTCCACAGTTATGAAAAGAAATGCGTGTGTGAACCAACAGAGCACTCTCAAACACACCAGCACATCATGTGGGGTGAGAAAAGGAGCGTTGCAAGAACATTCCAAACACATACACAAAGCAAGGCTACCCATTTACATATGCATAAAATGATTTAAAATATAAAGGAATGATCCCACAACAGATGTATAATCAGGGGCACCTGGAGGGGGTGATGAACTAGAGGTGAATGTCAAGGTAACTGCAACCTTTTCCAGTAATGTTTTATTGCTTTGACTTCAGAAAGCAAACATGGCAGAATATTAACCACGGTCAAGTCTGGGTGGTGGAAATGTGGTTTTCTGATATTAGCCTTTGCTCCTTTTGTTTTCTGTTTGTCTGTTTGTTTGTTAGCTAACTGGAAGTCATCTTGACATCAGTGTGTGGTCAAGTCACACATCCCACTGACTGGATCTACTAAATTGCGTGTTTATTCTTCTGCATTTTCACAATTTGGAAAGCCACAGTCTATTGCAGCATGTAGCACTCACCACAGGCACCCCTGCAAGATTGTAGGCCCAGCCCCATGCCTCTGCTGGGACACTCCCCTGATCTCTAGTTACTCCAAGTGAAAAGAAGAGCTCTGCTCGGCCCTGCAGGGCTGCCACGGCTGGCCACAGCTGGCCACGGTCCCACCTTCCCTAGGACAGGCCTCAGGGAGGTCTCAAGCTCTCCATCGCTCCTGTGTCAATCCAGGTGTGGCTACCTGGCCTACGGCTCTGACAATAGGGGTCCACTCACCAATCATACTCCAGGAAAACCAGTGACGTCATCGATCGCCAATCAGAGCTCTAGACTAGCAGGGGTGACTTGGTGTTGCCACACTGGGTTGCCAGAATTCCAGCTAGAGGCAGAGACACCTGACATATTCCTTCTCCTGAGCAGCCTCAACCTTGTCCAATGGACTCACGGAAGCCAGTAGCAGCCTCGTGTCCACCTGCACTTAGGTCTCACATTTCAGACAGACTCTTAGATTGTAATAGCGCCCCTGAGCCCGGCTTATACCCTTCCTTTCCTGATTCCCAGCTAAAAAGGCAACAGCATTCTGTCCACCACGTTTCATTGTGTCAGACATGGGCTTTTCCTGTCCCTGTTCCCAGTCAAACCCCAAATGAAGAAAAGTGTCACATGTTTGAAAACCCAAGTAACCTCCTCAAGCTGTGGCCATTTCGAAATCTGGGTGTCTTAAAAGTCATCTGGCTTCCCCGTCAGCTCACCACCCCACATCTGCCTCAAATGCACAACTCTGGGTGAAGAACAAATTAACTCCAGCGAGGGACTTTTGGGAGACACCCCCCATCCAGACTCAGCCTGCCGGGTTCAGGGTCCTGGTGTAAGCACCCTCACCCCCACCACTTGAAGTGCCCCAGAGACGCCTAGCCCCCTCCTCTTCTGAAAGCTGAAATGCTCCTGTTGCAAACCAGTCCTTCCAAGAACCAGCAGTGGCATTTCAGGGAGGCGGCTAACCTTGGCGGTCACCATTCTACAAAGCAGAGGGACAGCGGGGGCGGCTCGTGTTTGCTGTTGGGGGGGCAAGCACAAAGCCACCAGATAACTAAAACCTCTGCTGTCTTCTTGCCGCTGCCGACCATCACCATAGGAACCACATCCTGCTGCTACCATGGCAACCGAGCAGTACCATCCGCTCAGCAAGCAATGATGCAGAGGCCACTCAGGAAGACTTGCTGCAAGGCCTTGGGACTGGCAGGGTCCTGAGGTCCACAGTCACAGGGACCAGGAAGGGACAGAGAAGAGCCTCCGACACCATTCATTTTTTGGCTTAAAAGTCCTCCTCCTGCTCCTCAAGAATTAATTTACCCCAAAATGGAATCCTTTATAAAGCACATTCATGTTCCTGGGCCGCCCAAAACTCCAGGGCAAAGTACAGTGGTGACAGCCCCGGGGGGACATTTTTGGACACATGACCATGTCTGAATTACAGAGGATGTGAAACCTACGGAGCTCCCCACAGTAAAACCACATCACCATGGCAGCCCCCGCGGGGGGTGGGCGGTGGGGGAGGCACAGGGCTAAGGCCCCTCCAGAACCAGCCCCTGGTTTCATCCTCATAACCCAGTTTGTCAGTCTAATTTCCCACTTCCCCACATTTTACAGAGGAATGAGGTTCAGAGACATTAAGTGACTACCCAAGGTCATACAGCACAATAGGCAGACTATGTGACTCTCTGACTCACAGGTCCTGAGAAATTCTAGACAACTTAATTCACATTATAGTTTTCAGTCAACACCAGCAGATACAGGACACAGGAAGCAGGCACATGGTGACTTCACTGGTCTAAGCCCGTGAAATTTCATGCTAAGTTCCACAAATCAGGCCAAATTCATTAATAACAGCTGGTATTGGTTTTTAAGAGGCATTATTTTAAGTAAGCATCCTCTACTCCATGGAGATTGTCTATTTGTTCTAGACAGGGTGTGAGGACTTTACAGGGAACATCTTGTTGTGTCTCTCAGAGTCTAGGAGGTAAAAACTACACATGAGGAAACTGAGACACAAAGAGGTGGAGTAACTTGTCTGAGGACACACAGCAGGCAAGAGGCAGACCTGGGGTTCACACCCAGCCAGCAGGACTCCAGAGCCCGGGCTCTCGGCTACTGTGCTCTACTGCTTTTTGACTGCTGGGGTAGTGAAAACACAAATACTAGACCCCACCACCCAGCATGGCTCCCAAGCCCCCCCCCCCCCCCGGGCTGTTCCTGCTTTCCTTGGAACTGTGTGAAATGATCCCGTTTGTTCACACAGGAGCACTGCATCACTCTCACTGCTGCGGCCCTGCAGTCCCGGCCACAAAGCCGGCACAACGACAGCTTCGGCGATTGGCCCGTCCATGTAGCAGGGACTTCCCAGGAAGCCACAGCTGCAGCGGTCCCACTCCATCCCTGTGCGGTGATTTCGGAGCCCGTTTCCCATTCACTGCAGCCCAGGATGGCAGGGACCTCAGTGCTGTGGGCTTGAGGAGAGGAAACCAACATTTACGGAGTCTAGCATGTTCCGGTACCTCACAGGCATAAGTACACATTTGGTTGAGCCATGTGAACCTGCCATTCTGTCAGTGAAAAGTGTTCAAATGCTGGCCATTTTGTTTTCTGTCTTAGCTTCAAATCATTCCCACTTTACAGATGAAGAAACTGAGGCTCAGAGGGGTTAAATGATGGGCCAAGGTCACAGACACAGCAAGCAGGAAAACCAAGATTCATATCCAGGTCTGTCTGGCTTCAAAACCAAAGCCCTTCCTCTCCACAAGGCACTTACTGTTTCCTGGACTGCCCGGGTATGGGAAGCCAAGTGAGGGGTGACTGAGTAGAAAACAGCCCAGAGAACCCAATTCCTCTGCTGTCTTGGACCCGAGTTAGGCTGTCAAGACTTTCTTGGGGCAGCCCAGGCCCGTTCTGAGAGTGCGCCAGGTACAGTTTAGTGGTGAGACTATCATCACAGGGATCTGACGTTATAGTTTTCAGTCAACATCAGCAGACACGGGCACAGGAAGCAGGTAGATGGTGACGTCACTGGTCTGAGCCCCAGCTGGCCAGTGTATCAGGTAGGACGCAAATGCCAACGGCACAGGGCTGGGTCAGAAATGAGCACAGTCCTGCAAGCCAGGAGCCCAACCCCGTGCCTGGTGCCTGGGCGGCCCTGGGCACATGTCACTTACCTTGCCTGCCACTGGTCTTTGGCTCTCGCCAGGCGGGAGGGTGTTGCCCCACCCGGATCCCTGCAGGAAACTCAGTTCGTGGCCTCTCCCAGGTCTGTCCCATTGTTCCTTCCCAGACAGGTCAGGGTGTGGCCTGCATTCCATCCACAGGAGAAGGCCCAGTCATGAGTCACCATCCTGACACCTCTCTCCACTTCCCAACTCCAGGCGCCAACAGGCTGCCGGGCCAGGTAAACTGACCTTCAGCAGATGGCAGGTCACACTATCAAAGTTAGGACATATTTTCTGCACCCAGTTATCTTCTGGCCAGAGATAGCGTTGAATAGGAAACACGGTGTGAGACCATCCACCAGCCTGAGCCACAAGCGTCTCAGCTGACTCAGGAAACGGCACCCCTCTCTCCCGTCTCCCCTCTCTTCAGCCTCAGCTGCACTGCCCACCCCTCCTCCACTTCCAGCACACACACACACACACACACACACACACACACACACACACATACACACACACACGACTAAGCATGGACTCTGCCCGGGAAGAAATCTCACAAATCCACGGGTATTCATTTTCCTAGAAAACCCCGAATCCAGTTGCTGTGGCGGGAGGTCAATGCTGAGAAGAGACATCTGAAGCCACTGCCATCTCTGCACCCTGGCTGCATCTCCAAGGCCTCCTCCAGAGGATGTCCGATTCCAAGCAGCATTCCCAAAGGACAGGATCATTTGCGACACATACCCAAAAGAGTGGCTGCAGCTCTGCACTTCCCCTGTTGAAAATGTGTCCTGCCTCTCTGGAGTTTTGAGAGCCAATTCCTGGGACACACAGACTCAGATGCAGGCTGTTTCTTTCCCATCACAGCCTGTGATTTATTTTGCAATTACGCAGCCTACCCATGAATACAGGACTGTTGTCAAAATTCGTATAATACAGAAATGTAAATAGTGGAAAAGCAAGAAAATCCTCTTCTCCTGGCTTCAAGCCCACACTCTTGCCAGTGCAGGGTATTTCCTTGGCATCCTTTTTCTAGGCATTTATCTACATAGAAAATGTGCTTTTGCCGTATGCCTTTGTGTAACAGGTCTTGGTCAACACCATGCTTGGCTGTCTTCCACAGCAGTGCTCCCGAATGCTCCTCATCCTTTTTCACTGCTGTGTCATATTCCACAGAATCCAAGTGCTCAAGATGTGTGGACCTGGTCTCTCCCTGATGCACTTGGAAGCCATCTCTAGGTTTTCACTGCACCACCTTTCATATCCTTGAGCATGTACCTGTGCCCATGGAGGAGCAGGTCTTAAGAAGAGATGCCTAGATGCTTTGCTGACTGCTGCCAGGGACCCAGACACAGCAATGAACAAGCCAGTCCCAGGACGCCCACAGTATGGCTGTAGACAAGCAAAAGAGCCATCAGCCCAAGTGAGAAGAACCCAGCAGTGATGCCTGTGGATCAGCGACCACAAGATTTGCCCACTGGGAGGGCAGGAGAAGCTTCCTCTGAAGGGAACGAGCTGGGTTCTAAAGGTGGAGCTGGCCAAGAGAAAGGGATGGAGTGGGCAGGTGTCCAGGAAGGGGGTTCCAGGCCTTGAACACAGCACACGCTGGCCGAAAGCAAAAGATGAACCAAAGGATGGTTCACTTAGGAAAAGAAAGAAGACTGGTGTGACTGCAATCCTGGGGGGACCCTGGGGAGCTAGAAGGCTTAAAATGGAGGACAAGACTAGTCAGATTTAAATTTTGGAAAGTGCCCCAGGGAACCAAGGAGAAAATGGGATGTGCTAAGATCTGAAACCTGCAAAGGTTTTGCAACACATGGCCTGGCCGAGTCCGGGATGGGACCAGAAGCCACTCCACAGCTGGGACCATGTCATCTTCACTTGTCAGGTCAGTCAGGGTCTAACCAGGAGACCAAAGCCACATGGATATTTGAGTTGAGGGACTTTAACTCGAGGGGCCGGTTACACAGATGGAAGACCCAAGATGCCAGACATGGACACCGAGGCAGTCCAGAGATTAGCAACGGCAGGAAGCTGTCCCCACCCACAGACCAAAGGGCAGAACCAGGAGGTGGTGGCACCGACACCCAAGGGCTGTGGCCGCCAGCAGAGGATGGACCACAGGGCCTGTCCAGCGGGAGCCATGGGGGTGTTGCAGCTGCTGTCCAGCGACCTCTAGGGACTGAGAGGGGGAGTATGCTGGCTCCTCCCTTCCTACCGCCCTTCAGCCTCCCAAATGCTCCTCCCATCGGGTGACCCCAACGACATGGGAGCCCGGACACCCATCTACAGAGGTCAGCTCCTGACCACACCCAGCAGACCTGAGGAAGGACAAGGAGTAAACCCAAGGACAGACAGGCCCAGACTGGCACAGCCACCAACCTCCGGTCCCGAGAATAGCGCCTGGTGCAGGACACACACTTGCTAAAAGAATCAACACAGCAGGTGACGCTTTATCCCAGAGCCCTCCAGCCCCGTGACTTCCTCAAACTGATGAAATATGCCTCCCATCATCCCGGCCTTGGCCCCACACTCCCAAGCACTCAGCTGCAAATCAGTAGTACGTTGTCTGAAACAAAAGCCCCGGGTGCCCACTCGCCCAGCCCTCTGAGCCAAGAGCAGATGTGCCTCCCTCACGTCCTCACAGACGCTGGTGCCACAGATGAAGACCTTGGGTCTCTACGTTCTGATGCATGAGGGACCCCAGCACTTCAAGGACGAGAAGCTGGGAGTCACTCTGGGAGGACTCAACCATCCCTGCCCAGTCAGTCCCCAATACTTGGCAAAGCCTTGTTGTGCAGGACACAGAAAGGCTGGTTCCCAGGAGGCTCCTCTGCTGCTCAGGTCTCACTGGGAGAAGGCAGCCCAGCACAGGGAAAAGGCTGAGGGACTGGCCAGCCTCAGGCTCCAGCTCTGGAAAATGGGAAGGTAATGACCTCCCTCCAGGGCTGCTGGGGAGATTTACTGAGCAGCCCCTCAGACAATCACACTCAGATGGGCTGTTCATTGCATCTTCTATCACTGGAGTTGTGGGCCCCTCTCTGGGTCTCTGACAGCCTCATCTGACAGATGTTAGTATTGATAATGACTAGAATAACAACAGTTAGAGTAGCAATGGCTAGAGTAACAATGGCTACAGCAGTAGTAATGGTTAGAGCAGTGGTAATGGCTAGAGTAAAAACTGCTATAGTAGTAACATCTTGAGTAACAACAGCTAGAATAGTAGCAACAACTAGAGTAACAATGGCTAGAGTAGTAACTGCTAGAGTAACAATGACTAGAGTAACGGCGGCTAGAGTAGCAATGACAAGAATAAGGCTAGAGTAGTAGTAATGGCTAGAGTAGTAGTAACGACTAGAGTAACAACTGCTAGAGTAATAACAGCTAGAGTTAACAATGGCTAGAGTAGCAATGGCTAGAGTAACAATGGCTAGAGTAGTAACAGCTAGAGTAACAATGGCTATAGTAGTAATAGCTAGAGTAATAATGGCTAGAGTAGTAGTAACAACTAGAGTAACAGGAGCTAGAATAGTAACAGCTGGCATTGGCATAGTACGCCCATGTGTCAGGTCTTAACCTAAGGATTTCATATCTATTAAGTCACTTAATCCTCACAATAACCCTGGAAGGTAGGAGATACTACACTCCTCACTTTAGAGATGAGGAGACTGAGGCACAGAGAAGTCTGGAAACAGACACACATTTAGGCTCTAAGAGGGAAGCCAGAGCTCCCTCCTGGGCACTCGAGCTCAAGCCCCCATGGCTGACCACAACACTAGAACCATCTAGCATGGTGTGCCCGTGAGGTGCAGGAGCAAGGCTACAGCTTTACTGGGGCTGTCCCACAGAATCCTCATAATAGCCCCACTGTGTGGATGAAGAAATGGAGGCTCGGTGTGCTCGAATCACCTGTCCCTGGTCACAGACTAAGGAGTGAGCCGTCCAGTCTCACTGCAGGACTCGCACTCCCAACACCCTCCTCCCGAGTCAGCCTGGTTCCTAAGATGGAGTTGGGATGCCCCCTTCCCCCCTCCCCACGCCGCTTCTGGAAGCTTCTCTCACCCTGGTCCTCTGGAGGTAGTCACACACCAAGGGGGACGCTTTCTTGGCCACTCCCCCCACCACCGCCACCCGGCTGCCCCCAACTGCATGCCCCAAACACCTGCCCTTTCGCCACAAAACCAGACGCAAATCCTTATTCCTCAAATAGACCAGAAGTGCCACCGGATTCCAGCCTCTTACGTCGTAAAGGCATGAAGTCAGTCTCCATAAACAAACACATTATTTTGGGGATGCAGATTCTCTGGATATCAACAAAGCTGGCAGCATTTTTGTTTTGTTTTTTTGGTGGTTTTTCTTCTGAACTAGCAGCAGGAAACACAACAGAAACCCCATGGTCTGTTTTGGGGCCAAAACACGAAGCCTTCTTCTAGCCCCATGACTATGCTAGATAGTGGGTATGAGAGTGTCCAGCCAGGGATAAGAGGAGACATACCAGTGTGGCTAGGCAAGACGGCAGTGCAAAGGTGGCAAGTCAGTGGAGTGAAAACCAACCCCGGAGGTTCAGAGAGCCAGAATTTTAAACCTTCACTCCAGGAGGAAGGGTGCAAGTCAGGAGCCAGCTCAGGCTATGCCTGTGTCCCCCATAAAGTGGCTCAGCCTGGAACTGGGAGGCAGGGGCTCCACTCTGGGATGGGACCGACCCTCACCTACAGGCCCGCACGGCAGCCAGGCCAGACCAGACCATGAGTGGCTCCCAGCCAGCACCCCCTGCATGACCCCGGAGGCTTGATCCCAGCTCCACGCCCACTCAGCCTCAGGAAGGCAACCCCAGTGCGGCAGAGAATCAAAGGCCAGCTCTGTGCAAGTTGGCCTCCCTGGAGATCCAGGGGTGGACAGGAGCCCACTCTGGCCAGGTGGTGCGACAGATCAGCTTTCGGTCCCTCCGTTCACTCGACAGCCGTTTCCGGAACACCTACTACGCGTGGGGCCTGAGCCAGCCGAGCTGGCCGCCTCCTGGAGCCCTGCCTCTCCTGGACCTTGGCACCCAGGCCAGAGTGAAGGGTAGCTCCTAGGAATAGCCCACTGGCAGGAAGCTCCACGTCCTGGGACTGGTGCACAGTGACGGATGCAGGCAGGCGCCACTCTAAGAAAACTCCATCTAGAAGGAGGGGAACCTTCCAACCAGCTCACAAGAGGAGACGACTTGGAGATTCACAAAAGGGCAAAGAATCAAAACCAAACCTCGAGGCTGCCACTAGCCACAGATGGGCCAATCGAAGCACCCAAAAGAGCAGCAACGAGCTGATACTCATCAGATAGGAGCTCAAATCCATGAGTTAAAACTGAGACCAAAAATAAATAAAATAACAGGCCTTTGGGAGAGGCTACAAAACCAGTTTCTTCCTCTAAAACACAATGTCAAGGGAAGAAGGAAGCACTCTGCTGCCTTTCCTGTCCACAATGAATGTCAGAACAGCCATGTCGCAGGTGAGATGAAGCCCTCTTAGAAGAATTCCATCCAATAAATGAGGAGGGAAAGGTGGACTTAATCATCTTCCCCTGCCAATCCCTAACAAAATAAAAGACCCACACGAAGGCCATTGATGACCACCAAGCATGAGTGAGAAGGCTGGCCAGGGTGCCACCAGCACCTGACCCCATCAGTCACACCCAGAGAGACCCCCAGGCACAAGGGATCCTGGTGTGAGGCAACCAGAAGTGCATGGAAACACCTAGAAAGGATTCATGCAGATCGTTTGAACCCAAATCAACCAAACCTCCAAATCGGTACTTGCCAGAGAAATGCAATGCAAGTCACATGTGGAGTTTGAATATTCTATGGCTACACGAAGAAACGGAAAAATAAACGTTCATAACATAATTTATTTAACCCTCTATATCCCGTATATTATCACTTCAAGATGCAATCAATGCAAGAAAGTATCTGTAAGATATTTCATATTCTTTTTTTCATACTGAGGCTTCACAGTCTGGTGTGTGTCTTATACTTACAGCACATGTCAACAAGGACCACGTTTCAAACCTTCAGTGGCCACATGTGGCTGGTGGCTGCAGCATTGAACAGCAGAGTAGTCTAGGATGAACTAGAAATGTACAGGACATACAGGAAATATACAGGAAATACATGACACAGAGGAACGTGTGAAATGGCTCCATGAGGAAGCAATCAGCACGACTCAGAATACAGAATATTCTACAGGACAGATAATCTGATCTAAAAACAGATTTAAAAACCCTTAAGAGACATAGTAAGCAAACAGCATATAGACCATGCCTGGAATCTAATTTGAGCCAATCAACAGTACAAATTCTTTATGGAACAATAGCGTAAAGGTGAACACTGATTGGACATTTGATATCAAGAAATTATTGCTAGTTTCTTAGGCACAAGAACAGCATCGTGTTTATATTTATTTTTCAAAGGTACCTTATTTTTTAGTGATTCCTATTTAAGTAATGTCTAATGAAATGACAGAATGTCAGAGATTTGCATCAAAATGACTCAGTAGCTAGGGGGAGGAAGGAGTGTATGAGGGTAGCCACGTGGCAGGACTGGTTGGGAACTGCTGAAGCTGGCGATGGGCACATGGGGGTTCATTTTACTCCTCTCTGCGCTCAGTCTATGTTCACAAATTTCCCAAAATAAAGGTTTGTGCTTTTTTTTAATTAAAGAAAAAGCATTAATCTAAGGGGTAGTCTGACACAGCAACCAAGAAGGGTGGCGGTGCAATGTAATTTTGAAGAGACCTGGAATCACATCTCCAGGATTTAAATCCTGACTCTGCACATGTCTCTATGGCTGCTAAACCTCAGTTTATTCGCCTGTGAAATGGAGCTAATGACAGCAGTGCTTCTTCACAAGACTGTCCTAAAGATCCAATCAAGTAATCCAAACTAAGTGCTCAGCCAAGGGCACATGATAACCTCAGGTGGAGAGAGCACCATCATTATTATCATCATCATCATCATCCTCACTAGGAAGAACATTAGCGATGGGGTGCCAACTACAGCACATTTGGGCAATCCACAGCTAGCCCCAGGTCTTCATCCAGGGATACAGAGACCCTGATCTGGTCTGTGGCGCTCTCAGGCACAAGGAGGCATGAATGTCTCCTTGTCTCCCATCAGATCTTGAGAGCCACAGCACACAAGGGAGGTGGTGCCAAGGTAGGGTGCTGACAGCACTGTCATCAACCCTTGATGGGCACTCACAGGGCAGGTCAAAGCCAAAGCCAACAGGGCCTTTGCCAAATGCCCCATCAGAGATACAAGAAAAGCATCCTCATCTAAAACTGTAATGGAAATTGATCACAAAATGAAGCTCCACTGGCCAGCCAGATCCGGTTCAGGCTCAGTTCCTCTGTGGCGGGATCACTTGGTGGAGAGCCAGGCGCCCAGAGCTCCCAACAGGGGCCCTCACCCACCCCACTGTTCCCCATCCATCACACGTCCAGGAGTTCAGTTGCTCCCTCCCCCCTGACTAGGGGAGACAGGATGACAGAAGTCTGGGGAACCTGGGTCCCAGTGAAGACGCTGCCCCAGAGACATGCCACTAGGGCAGGTCATCCCCAAGAGACACCAGGTCAGACCATGCCTATGGGGGGGTCCAGACAGCGTTTCTAGGCCTCCCTGAAATGAAGTTCTGAGCCCTTACCCCAACTCTAGGGCAGGACTCTGTTTAGGGTCACACTGGCCAGACCTGCTCAGGATGACCAGAGGGAGGCAGACAGGGCAGGAGACAGACAGTCAGACCATGATGTCCTGTGCCCCACATGCCAGGCACTGTCATGAAAGTCATTCCCATTTTTAGAGCTGAAAAACCAGAAGCTCAGAGAGGTGCCAGAGGTGGTGCAGGAAGGAGGGAGGGAGCCTCTCTTCTGAACCCAAGTGCCTATCTCCAAAGCTACACTCTCACCACTGTGCCACAGTGGGCACCTGGGTGACAGGGACCACGCCCTGAGAGGCAGACACAGGCATGGTGCTAGCTGAGGACCCGCATGCCGGTGACCTTGCGGTGGGGTCTCCAGCTGGGTGGTCCCCCTTTCCCACTTGTCCATCTGCAAGGTGGATGGTGACCAAGGATTCAGGGGAGGTCCGTCATGTGGGGAGTGTGCTGTTGGCGTCTCCTGTGGACACTCAATGAGTCTGCTCTTTTGTGGGGACCTGTGGGTTGGCACTTTTCTCCCTGAGGAGTAGATCGTTGCTTGAAAAACAATAAATAAACGATTCCCTTCCTGTCATAAAAACTGCCGCTCTTGAAGCAGAGTGAAAAGGAAACCGAACTGTACCCCAGAGTTCAGTCCTGATAGTGGGAGGACCCCGCACTGAGGAAGGAGAGGGCTTGGCATCCCAATGCCGCAGCCAAATGCCACTTCTCGCAACACACGCTTCACCCTGCGAGCAACTGGCAGTCCTGGCCAAGGGAGGCCAGTCTCAGAGTGACACTTGCTCTCCTAAGCACTTCCCAGCCCAGTGCACAGCTGATAAAGCACGCATCAGAGGCCTCGGGACGCGAGGACCCCCCTCAGCCCAGGGCCTCGGGTAACTGGGTAGGACGGGATCGCCTGCAACCTGTCCCAAGCCTTAGCAGCCCCAGTGTATTTGTAAATATCCATCCATGTTCATAAGGCATGCGACCTTTGCCTCGGCCATTTCATTTCTAGGGACTCATCCCAGAAACATTCCTGCAACTGTCTCAAAGATACACATAAGGGGATGATCACTGCAGCGTGACTTGAAAGAGCAAAAGGCTGGAGACACATTGGTAAGAAAATCGCCAAATCAATCCACATAGCAGAGTACTCGGTAGCCACACAAAGGATGAGGAGGCTGGCGGATACAGAACAGGCCGCACTACTGTCTAGTGAAAAAGTCATACAGGAACATGTGCCTAAGAGTCTGCCATTTGTTTGAACAAAAAAAGGAAATAAAAATGGGTCTGCATTTGCTTGGTGTACCTGAAATAACATCTCTCAAAGGAGATGGCCAGACACTGGTGACACCGTCGCCCCTGGGCAGGGCATGGGCGGCAGGACCACAGAGGGAGGGATTTTCACTGCCTTCCATATACGCTTCCTGAGATCTGCACCATACGAAAGGCCCATCTGCTCAGAAATCAACGCATACACTTACTATTTCAAAACAATATCAAACAGAGGACGCAGCACACGTGCTGTCTCTGGAGCGGGGTGGGGGGCAGGGGACTCCCACTTGGTTCCTGGCTGTTCCTAACATCTCCAATTCCCCGTCAAGCATGGGGAGATGGACTGGCATCTCCCAAGTGTATTTTACGAAAAGCTTGGGAAACCCAAACAGGAAATAAACTGAGAAAGGCAAAAACCACCAGACCTGTCCAGACCCAATGGGCTGGGCCGGCAACTCGGCGGGGGGGGGGGGGGGGGGGGGGTGTGGGGGCCCCCCCCCCCCCCCGGTGTGACCCGGTTTCCGTAACGGCCCCACCCCAACCCCCCACCTTTTCAACC
>CAUYQG010251279.1:0-14459 GCA_963574415.1 Tarsius wallacei
AGACAGCAGGAACAATTGCCACGGGAGATGACATGCAGTGGGAGGGTCATAGCAGAGGCAGGCTCTCTATTCGGAGGACAAGCACCTGGAGACAGGAGCTGTAAACCATGTCGGGAAAATAGATTTGAATCCCGAAGAAAGCTCAGCATGCCTACAGACAAAAACCTCCACTCACACACAGGGGCAAGCTTTTGGAGGGGTCAAAAAGAGGGCTGGCTCCATGCTTGGTGCACCCAAATGGCTAGTGATAAATGATACCTGAGCTCGCTATGTCGTGTAGGCTGATCTCAAACCCCTGGTCGCAAGAAATTTTCCCACCTTGGCCTCCCAAAGTGCTGGGATTACAGGCAGGAGCCACTGCACCTGGCCCTAACAATTTAAATTTTAGTATCTTCTTGGCAAAAAATCAAGAATAGTAAATCTCATGTTGGAGTTTGGAAGATTTCAAAAGTCATGCAGGGCAACCCCTTCAGGTCCCCTCCCACTATGGGAGCTTTTCTGTCCTCTCGATAAATCCTGCTTTAAAAAAAAAAGTCATGTGAAAATTATAAACACCGTGTCTATGAGCACTCACTAATATTGAGTATATTTTCTTTCTCTGCTCATTTTTTTACTAAGAGAGCTTATGGGAAGCTGCAATTCTCACATAATGTCAAATAAAAATTTTATTTTATTCTAAACTTCTTTAATTGACTTTTCTTTAAACACAAGCAAACCTCTCCTTTTCTGATGCTATGGTATTTTAAAAATTCAATTATTACTATGTATTTAATTATTACTATGGATATATCTGCTGGCTTTGTCACTTTTTTGCTTTCCAGATTGTTCTCTTTCAACTATATACAAGTGATTCCTAATTGGATGCTCCATGGTCTTGCCAACGGAACATATTAGATGTCCTTAACCATTCTCTTAAAATTCTAAGGATTTGATACATTTTCAAAAGAACTTAAAATGGATATTAATTGGCATAAAATCCTAAATTTTAATGGATAATTATCACTTCTGTTCACTCATATACAAACACACTTTAATAAAACTATGTGTGTGTTAATAACGGGTTGCAAAAATCCACCACCTTTAACTCCATCTTTGTGTGAAGCTACTCATTTCTCTTAGGGTTAGTGCTATTTTTCTTTTTCTCACTTCCTAACATTGAAATCTTTTCTCTTGAATACTTTTTCTCCCCTCAGTCAGAGAGAGTGACCAAATCTTTTCAAAGAATCTGTTATTTTTCTCTTCACTGTGTTTCAGATTGGTTTGTTCCTTATTCCCACAACACTGCATTTCAGATTTTCCTTCTAGAATACATGATTGGCCAGAATATGTTTTTCAGGCCTGTCAGAGTATCCCTTTCTAGTACAATGTCTCTTCTCACTCATCAGCTCTTTTCCTTCGTCTCCTCTCATCTTGCCTCTGAGGTCTCTCCTGTCTTGCACTCTCTTCTGCTCTCAAACCATACTACACAATGACCCACGGTGGATTCTTGTCTTGACACTTTTATGCAATACCGATGTTCCAGCAGATAGATTCTAAATTTCAGCCTGACATTCAGTTAGCTGCTCTCTCACTCAATTAAAATTAACTGCCATGCTTCATCCTTATTACACCTTCAATCCAGGCAAACCACTATTTACATAAGACAACTATTGTCTCTGTGTTATTCCTGTATCCTTTCTGTGGGTGTTTTCTGTTGATGACATAACAGATCACCACAAACTTAGCAGCTTAAAACAACACATTTATTATCTCATCTCACTTTCTCCATGGGCCAGAAGTCTAGGCACGGTTAGGTGGATTCTGTGTTTAAGTCTCACAGACTGACTGAATCAAAGTGTTGGCAAGACCCCAGTCCTCCTTTGAGGGTCTAGATCCTCTTCCAAACTCACATGAGTTGTTGTAATATTTAATTTTCTTCTGTCTGATAGAGTGGGTAATTTTCTTGCTGGCTGTTGGCAGAGGGTTGCTGCCAGCTTCTGTAGGCTGCGTCTTGGAAGTTCACAACCTATCTGTCTGCTTTCTGCCTCAAGACCAATGGAACTGAATGTGTCTCTGGCTTCTTCTGCCCTCAACAAAAGAAAATTCTGTTCATAAAGCATTCCACTTGATTGGGTCAGTGTCTTACTTTGTTCTCTGCTGCTATAACAGAATATCTAAGAGTGGGTAATTTATAAACAACTGAAATTTATGTAGCTCATGGTTCTGGAGGCTGGGAAGACCAAGAACATGGTGGCAGCATCTGATGATGGCTTTGTCCTGCATCCTCTTGTGGCAAAAGGTGTAAAGGAAAGCGAGAGCAAGAGTGAGAGGCAACCAGGGCAGATCTCACTTTTCTAGCAACTCACTCCCATGATAACGACATTCATTCATTCATGAGTGTGGAGGCTTTATGGCCTAATAACCTCTTAATGGTCCTCCTAATACAATTCACAAAGGTAATTTAACTTTAACATAAAGTTTGGAGGGGATATTCCAACCTTAGCAATCAGACACCCTCAGATAATCTCTAATAGTTTAAGGTTAATGGAGGGATTTCAATTACATGGGTAAAGTTTCCTCACAGTAGTAACTTTATTAGTAAATGATTGAATAATAAGAAGATGGGATTCATACAGGGTTACTTCTAGAATCCTGTCTTCTATACAATTCATTGTCCATCTAATTCCTGCACAGCCTTCTAGGTTTATCTTAAGCTCTATCTACACTTCGTTGCGTTCTCCTGTTTTTTATTCTACTGTGAACATCCAGGGTGTGTGTGTGTGTGTGTGTGTGTGTGTGTAACATTTATCAGTTTACATAAATATGATTCTATGTGTGTGAGACTGTAACCCTCCCATCTCACATCTATAAACGCAAACACATACAAACATACACATGCAATCTCCTAATTTCGATCTTAATGACCTTGAAGGTACAAAAAAATTTTCAAAGTCTCTGCTGCATAAAACAAATTATTTGACTATTATATGTCAATCATACTGACACATGTCTAGAATAGAGTTAGACTTACTGGGAACTTGCTAGCCTTTTCTTGAGATGGGAGAAGATCTCTGAACTGCATCGTAGGCCGAATGTTCTTTGTAGTTTGCCTTAATCCACAAACAGCAGAACTTGTAGCAGTCATTATAGGATGCTAATGATGCTACGTTGTGAACTCACTTGCATTGGAGACAATCAGGCAACATTTTTTAATAGTCTTCCTCCAAAACACCGAGATAGATTTTAGTCCAAATCAAGAAGTATTTTACTTAGTAAGCACACCTTCAGAGAATGCCCACTTAAGAAATTATCTTCTGAAGAAGCTGTGAGATACCAGGCTCATTTCTACTTATTCTTGAACTAAGTATCAAAATCCATAAGCTGTTTATTATGCCCATATGGATAGACTCTTGAAACAAAAATGAATTTAATTTCAGGGTGAAGACAACCATATTTCTTAAGACTCTTTCATCAGATTGCATGATAACAAAAACTAAGATTTAATGTTAGATGGAAAATATGCTTTTATACATATGTACACGCATACAAGGTTCCACGAATTTTTAAATGCTCTGATTTTTCTTTTTCAAGAAGACTAAATTATTTCAGTGCAGCTCTGTTTATGTGGCCTCATTCCTGGCATTAAGCTGGGTGTATTAAAGTAAGCAGTGATGAATTAAAAGCACAGTGGAATTCTTGGTGGGTGTGAAGTGATGAGTAATCTTAATTAGAGGTAAAATGTACCCATTATTTTTGTGCTATAAATGGACTTTCGTGTTATGAATTACAGAGATAAAAGACTATGCAGTGACACATTATTCAAATACTCAGTAGAAGTGAACAAGGTACAATTTTTTTGTGTGTGAAAAAAAAAGACAGCCCAAACTATTAACATCTTATTTACTTCAATTTACCTAAATATAGATGGTTTCTACATTAAATAGTTGATTATGCTAGGCCAGGCATGGTGGTTCAAGCCTGTAATCCCAACAATATGGGAGGCTGAAGTGAGAGGATTGCTTGAGCCCAGGGGTTCAAGACCAGCCTGGGCAACTTGATGAGACCTCGTCTCTACAATAAATCAAAAAATTAGCTGGGCATGGTAGCACATGCCTGTAGTTCCAGCTACTTGGAAGGTTGAGATGAAAGGATCGCCTGAGCGGTTGAGGCTGTGGTGGCCATGAGCGTGCCACTCTACTCCAGCCTGGCCAACAGAGTAAGACTCTGACTAAAAAAAAATAGTTGACTATGTCTTATTCTATAGATCACGACCTAGATTTATATTGTACCTTTGCTACAGCTAGAGTGAGTTACAAATTGCTGTTTGCGCCAGTATCCAAGTTAAGTTCAAATATAAGAAAACTGCCTATTGCAGCCCAATGATATCACAACAATATACTGGGAAAACGTACTTTTTAGCTTCCCCAGACAATAGTGCTTATTAGTCAATTATTGGAAAATAAATTCACCAAATTTGGGTGGCTCTAGTGTCTGTTATTTTAAGGATGTAGTGTTAGAGAGTAAGAAGGTTAATAACGACAATTTGTTACAACTGAGTAAGAGCTTGATTCTTTTGCTCTATCTGATTTTATTACATAACTACTGATTAGACATGAAGTAGCAACTTGACAATTGACTCAACAGAGCAAGTGAGGACAGTGTTCAGAAGAAAATGTCATTTAGAAAGTCCTGTCTTTTTCAGTTGAACATCCCGTAGGAAGAGTGTACTCATGAGTTACTCCTTACTTATATAAGTTTTGGATATATTATACAAAAATATGAAAAATGTGACATCTATAAACTGGATAACCTAGAAGAAATAGATCTATTTCTTCACATATGCAACCTACCAAGATTGAATGATGAAGGAATAGAAAATCTGAGCAGACCAATAACAAGTAAGACATTGGAGTCTGGAATAAAAAGTCTTCCATCACAGAAAAGTCTAAGACCTGCTGACTTTACTGCTGAGTTCTACTAGACATTTAAAGAAGATCTAACACCAATTCTTCTCAACCTTTTTCACAAAATTTAGGAGGCGGGATTAGTACCAACCTCATTTTACAAGGTCAAAGCCAGAAAAGAGCAAAATACACACACACACACACACACACACACACACACACACACACACACACCCCTCTACAGGTCACTGTTCCTGATGAGCATAGATGCAACAATTCTCAACAAAATACTAGCAGATCAAATTCAACAAGACATGAAAAAGAAATGATTCACCACAATCAAGTGTGATTTATTATAAGCGTGCAAGAATGGTTCCGCATATGCAAATCAATATTGTAATAGATTACATTCACAAAATAAAGGACAAAATTCATATGATTATTTCAGCAGATGCAGAGGAAACATTTGAAAAAATCCAACATTTCTTCATGGTAAAAACTCTCAACAAATTAGGTGAAGAGGGAATGTATCTCAGCACAATAGAAGCTATACATAACAGATCCACAGCTTACCTCATAGTCAACGGGAAGAACTTGAAAATGTTTCTTCTGAGGTAGAGAATATAGCAAGGATGCCACTCTTGCCACTTTTATAACATAATATTGGAAGTATAGGTAAGAGAGATAAATGAAAGGCATCCAAATTGGAAAGGAAAAAGTTTAACAGTTCTTGTTTGCAGATGACTTGATCTTATATATAGAAAACCCTAATACTTCCACCGAACAACTGTTAGATCTACTAAACAAATTTAGTAAAATTTCAGGATACAAAGTCAGCACAGAAAGTCTGTAGTGTTTCTATATAGTAAACTATCTAAAAAAGAAATTAAAAAAAACTCAAAACAATCCCATTTACAATTGCTGCATAAAACAGAAAAAATACTTTGAAATAAATTGAGCAAAAAGGAGGTAAACTATATGTAAACTAAATAATATTAATTATTATTGAAAGAAATTGGAAATACATGGAATACATCTTGAGCTCATAAATTGGAAGAATTAATATTGTAGTAAAATGCTCATTCTGGTCCTTTGATTTCAAAGACCTTGTGCTTTCTTTTCTTTCTTTTTTTTGTAACTTGGAGTGGACTGACTCAGAAGAGGTTTATTCACTGACTTGTTCCTTGGTTACATGCAACAGTGATTTGCTACAAAGAGATGACAAAGAGGTCTTAAAAAAAACAGGAGGGGTGATTCTCCCATTTTCCCAACTATAAAGTTTCAGTTATGCAAGATGAATAAATTCTAGGAATCTGCTATTCAACATTGTGCCTATGGCCAACAATACTATATTTTGCACTTAAACATTTATTAAGAGGGTAGATATTATATTAAATGCTGTTACCACTAAATACATAAATATACCTGTTGATACACCAGATTTATGTAGATGTTTGACTCCCATTTTTATATACTTGGAACACCCAGAAAACAGTATTTTTAATCTAAGGACTTTATTTCTGTTTGATACTTGAATAAACTTTAGAGGACCTGAAACACTTTTTAAAGATAACACCAGGAAACATTGGTAATCACATACAACTGGAGAAACAATACTTTGTGTCAAGATTTTATATTGTATGTCCTTTCACCAATCTTTACATACCATGGGAAGTCAAATTTCTAATAACTAACTTTAATTGGGCCTCCCACTAGTACAGATTGTGTTCTCTTAGAGTGTGGAGGTATTTCTGAAAGATTTTAAAAAATACACTTGAGGGAAAAAGGAAGTCTAACTATGCAATCATAAAAGAAAATTAGAAAATATTATTCCCAGTGTGATCTTTAGAGCTGATGCCTTCCTGAGGTAATAGTGAACTTGTCATTCTTTGTTGGGGCAGAGTTGGAATCTTTATATCAATGAGACATACCTGAAGGCTTCCTAGAGTTGGAGGTTTTGCATAACGTTTGACAAGTCTCAGTTCTCAGCGTGAGGGCTTTGAAAGGCTCTGGGGACATGGACTGATAGAACTCTGGAGAAGGACATTTTAAATTGTATCCAGATGCTGAATTATTTTCGTGTAGATTGCATTTTTACTTGACATTTTCCATTAATACATTCAAAAAACGTTCATCAGGACGTGAATATTTCTAATTTTTACTGAATTTAGCATGCCAAAGTGTTGTTTGCCTTAAGCAGTTTTGTTTAAATAAATATAAGTAAATCACAGATATGGAACTGTTTCTACATTAAGAACTTCACTTCCAATAACATGACTAGTTAATTATATTCTTCCAATTGAAAAAAACTCAGATTAAACATGCTCAAAGATTGAAAGACAGCTATATAAATACAGTATAAATAACAATCATATTAGCAGTTGTTTTAAAATAACAAAATAAGCTGGGATCGTTGGCTCACCCTGTAATCCCAGAACTTTGGGAGGCGGAGGAGAGTGGATTGTCTGAGCCCACGGGTTCGAGACCCACCTGTGCAACTTGGCGAGACCTCATGTTTACAATAAATAAAAAACTAGGCGGGCGTGGCAGCGCGTGCCTGCAGTTCCGGCTACTTGGAAGGCTGAGGCGGGAGGATCACCTGAGCCCAGCTGGTCGAGGCTGCGGTGGCCAGGAGCATGCCATTGCACTCCAGCCTCAGCAACAGAGTGAGACTCCAACTAAAAAAAAAAGAAAAGAAAAGAAAAGAAAAGAATGAGACAGCAAAATAGAGGAAACAGGACACAGGATCTAAAATTAGATTAACTTGCTTTTAAATGCATTGTGCAAACCTATGCAATTGAAAGTTATAATTTTTCTGGGCATCAATTTGTCTGTCAATAAAATATTTTATTTTGCTATTATAAACAATACATGGAAACATATCTATTTGTATTTATTTAGAATAGTATAAAGCATTCGTTAGGCATTAAAATATGGTAGCTTCATTTTGTTAGTATGAAGAAGGACCCTCAAAAACCCAGCTGTTTTTATATTAAGAACTTTTTTATGGAAGACAGACCCCTCATAGTACAAGTTCCCCCTCCTAGGTAAGTGTTCTGGGAACCCATCGGAATCAGCTAGTGTTGTGAAAAGCTGCATTTGGTTTCAGTGAATTTTTTTTGGAAATTCTTTCCACGTGCTTGCCCATTTCATAATGGGTGATTCACATGAGTGTACTTGCCCACACCACATTGAATGTTAAGCAGTTTGGGCCCCATCCTCCCTATACACCTGATCTCACCCTGAGCAACTTTTATTTCCCCGAATGAAAAAAAAGTCTTCCAAAAAGAAGTGTTTCACCTATCTGGAAGAGGTGAAACAAAAAACAGCAGAAGCAATGAAAGGTATCAAAATTGGCAAGTTCAAAAACTGTTTTGAGCAGTGGAAAAAGTGTCTTGATTGGTGAAATGCATCAAATGAAGAGCACCTTGAAGGTAACTGAAGTTTCAACATGAATATAAAAAATTTCAATAATAAAATTCCATTTTGGGGGGGTCCCTTCTCATGTATGCCACAATATAACTTACAAATATTATTTTGATATGTATTAAATTTTTTCACACTGAATTTCCTTTCTTTAGCATATAAAGAACCTAAGACTCTGAGAGATTTAGATGATTTTCTCAAATTTTTGCACATAGTTACTTTCCAAATGATGGCTTCATTTATTTTATTTATTCTACAATTACACTGTGAATTCCATGTACTGATAAGACTCTAAGAATGTTAGGTCTGGGAGGATTGTTAGGTGGGCCAGTTTGCTGAGCCAGTGGCACAGGTGAGAAACAAAGAATTGCACAGAAATTAGATTGGAAAACATGTAGAAAGTAGATTAGAGAGAGAGAGAAAAGGGGAGATTCACCTCCCCCCAACTGGGGAGGAAACCAGAGCTTTCAGAGATGCATGATGGTGGTTGTCTGAGGTTGAATGATTTTTAAACCTTTCTTTTGGTATGGGGTTAGGTCGTTGAGGAGATTCAGTGGTGGTTTAAGTCATCACAAAGGGGCAGGCAGATGGAGTGGGTTCCTCACGTAACTGTTGTCATGGTGATGGGGTCTATCTGTCTCCTGTAGGTCATTCTGGTTCTTTATGGCTAAAAGACAAACTTGGAGTAAGAAAATAAACAGTATAAAGCAGTGTTGGGGAAGGGTGTTATAAATCATCAAAAGCTATCTCTGGGAAAATGGTTGTGTCCTTGACTAATGACTAGAGCGTCATTTAAAATGAGCTGTTGTAAAAACATGACAAAGCTAAGCAGTATTAGAGTGGCTGCTTTTTAGTCAAGATGATCTCGTTAAATCATTCCATTGTGGCATTGTACCCATTCATTCCCCCTCTTGTTGTTTTAAAATATTTTTTTTTATAGCTGGGAACAGGGACGAAGTTCAGTCTTCTGTAACTGCTTCCTGCTGGAGAGGGGTGTAGAGATGTCCCTGCCTGTCTAAAGTGAGGGGAAGTGATGAGTAGGCTGGAGCTAATGGAGCTGTTAAGAGTATTTTAATATCTGTACACCAAGCACTGTGGAAAAGTGTATACTATTAGAGTTAGTAATGCCATAATGCTAACTCTATAGCCAAAGGTATGACATTTTAAGGCTTTGATGTCTGGTACAAATATATTTATAAATAGCTATCCCAGTGGGCTCAACACCCACTAGAAGTGTCCAGGCAGTTTCTACTGTTGCACCAGTGATTCCTCAGTCCATGTTTACCTTCAAGTTTCTTTTGGTTTTGTGGTAAGAATTTATAGACAGCTATGAGGGGCTTCTTTATGATGACTTTAACAAGAAAATCTAGCTACTTTGATAAAGTCTGAAGGGAAGAAAAATTTGAAGTTAGTTTGGAGACATATGGTAAGGCTGTAGTTTAAATTATAGGAAATAATAATAATAAAGAGAATTTAAAACTGGAAGAATGGGTGAGAGAACACTGCCCTTTCTGTTTTTTATAATAGGCCTGATATACCTTCCCAATGATTGATATGCTAAGAGGGTGGAGCCCAGGAAATCTCCCCTCTGGAGATGGGAGATTGACATCTCTCCTCTTCTGAGGAGAGCATTGGGAAGAGGGATGCTATTGGCCTTCTGCCTGGACAGGGGAATCGTACCTTAAGAAAATTTAAACCTTTTTCCTGTTTGACCAAAAACAATCAGTAATATTTTAAACAAAGTGGTCATTCTGTTATCTATCCTGTGTTGGATTAGTAATCCTTATTTCTGAAAGGAGATTTTAAAGTTATCAGCAAATTGGCACTGGGCTAACTGAGATTTTACATACCATTTTTAGAGGCTTACAAAATAAACCTACCTGGTCTGCAGGAAGTTTAGGAGAAGGGTGTATGTGTGTTAGGGTGTGATTCCTAAAGCTTTTTTTTTTCTTCCCCAACCCTAGAGAAACTGAGTTGAGAACCCGAAGAGTTTAGGTATTAAAGGTCTTAAAAGCATAATGTTATAACACACAGGATTACAGGTCAATTGAAAGCTACTTATTTAGCCAAAGTGATAGTCCAAAGACCTTAAGGGTAAAAAAAAAATCACTTTTTGTAACAAAGACAGCAGGGGATGGCTAACTGGATTAGTCTCTTCCTTCCTCCTCTGTTGTTTATAGAAAATTCTTTTGGAGATTGCCAATTAAAAGGCTCATCTTCTGGGCTCTGAGTAACATTTTGACCCAGCATTAATATAATTGATATTAATGGTAAATTCATAGAAATAACTTTTGTTGTTGTAAGCTTGATTGTTCATAGAATTTCTTTCACACATTTCTTTCAAAACTTACACACACCATTCTTAGACATGCTTGAGCCCTGTATCTTTGTTCTATGTTTTCCTTTTTAAATAACCATCACTCTATCATAGGACAAAAAATTTGCCTTACAAGATCCTTTTCTATGCAGAATTATTCTCTTTCCTTCATATCCTTTATTTTACCAAAAATATATGTCTATTCCAACAACTTTCTTTACATCTCTCCTTTGCTTTCTGGTTTATTCTTTCACTTTTTTACAGATAACTTTTTAATTTTTAATTTCAATTAACCTTTTAGTAACTTTTGATTAAGATAAGGCCAGGACCCAACAACTGGCATGTGTGTTAATTGACAAATTAATGTGTCCAGCACCCTAATATTCCCCTGGGAGTTGTTGGAGTAAAGATGAACCAGTGCCAGGTACTTAGTAGATTTTCAAGTCTCCTCAGTGCCCACCATTCCTGAGCTAGGTGTTCTCTCCTCTCTTCAGAAGAGAGTGCACCTGCTTCTCAATAGCTCTCCAGCCTGTACAGTAGACAAGTTCCTGAGGGTGTCAGCCTCTTTGGGGTAACTACACTACAAATGTCGCTGCACTTTGTACCCATAGCAACGAATACCATCACCTTAGTGGGTCTGTTCTTACCTGGTCTTTGATGGACCTGGTCTTTGATGGTCTCAGCTGAAAAATAACCTCATTTTTTTGGTCTAGAAGCTTTGTTTCTAGTCTATCCTCTGGAGTTGGGCATTTAATGCTTTCTAGGATATAATCTGGTTTATAATGTGGTTAAGCTCATCCAGAAGAATGCTTACACAGATGAAACCCTCGACCATGTCTCTGTCTTTAATGGTCTGATATAAAACAATGTAGATGATGTGAAATGATCTGTTCTTCCCTATTTTTCATTATGGATAGGCAAAGTTAAGACCCTTTGTGAATTATAGTCTTCATGGTGAGGTGTAGACAATTAGGTGAGAGTACCCACAGGGTTCCCAGTATTTTGTCTGTCCGGCAGGAGAAGTACTGGGCTTAGTAAGGTGACTTATTTAGGCAGGAATGACTGGTTCCCACATCTCATTGTGTCATGCAGAAAGGATTTAGTATTTAAAGCTTCACTTGTTCCGTGGGGTGAGGTGGAGTGAGGGTCTAGTTGGGCACAGCAAGGTGACTCAACTTTTCTTAATAAAGATTTAGCAGCCTGAAGCAAATTGGAATGACAGTAGGCCATTTTTTCCTGTGAGTTAACAGGATTAGTTAATTAGCAGGTGGTCTCTTTGCTTCTGTCCAAGAGGAAGGTTGATAGTTTTAGTTTAGATCTAATTTGGGAGAGATTTATTATAGAAAAAGGAACATGAACTTAATATCTTTTGTCCTGGTAACTTTTCAAAGGAGAGACTGATGAACAGTTTTGAGAGGCTTGAAGGGATGTCTGGAGCCAGTGTACGCAGGTGGGGGTGGGGGCGGGGAAGAGAGACAGCACATGTGGATGTAGGTAGCAGGACGGCTGCTGGCTTGTTATCAGGCAGTGAGCTAGGGGAGAGGGGCGGGAAGAGGCTATGGCCTGTTGCCATGGCCATCAGTCCTTCCTCCGGAGGTAAGGGAGGTTATAGAAGTGAAGGAAGGTGAAAAGAAGGAAGGACAGGAGAGGAAACTGACGGAGAATAGAGTTACAAAAGCAGGTTGTGAGAGGCAGAAGTCAAATCAGGTGGGTCAGGGTGTGAGTTGTTAGAAGGAAAGCAGGAAGAACGTAAAGTAATAATAGAAGGAGTTAGAAGGAATATGTTATAGCTGGATTGCGAGAAACAATGCCAACATGCAGGAAAGGTCAGATGATGAGTCCTTCATTGATGCCGGCGACTGAGAGCGGACCAGTGTCCCAAATAACTCTCGACGACAAACAGAGTGAGTAGTGGGTCTTTTAAAGGTAAACATTGCCTAAGCTGTACATTTTGATTGATATTTCTTGGCAAACCGTATGATTAGTAAGGGGTAGTAAGGGGTACGGATGGTTACAGAATTTACACAACTAGGGAGTTTCCGATCCCCGAGGGGCACAGGAATGTGGGTGTGTGGTATGATTATGGGAAGGTTGCATAAGGGGTCATCTCTAGGCTAAGATGGAAGATTTGTTACAAAATGGAGTTACTTACTCGTGTCAAGCAAGCTATTACAGCAGGCTATTATAGGTTTTGGAGATAGATATTTCAATTATGCCACAGGAAGAACAAGAATTCTAGGGAGCACACCATTTTGAATGCCTCAGACCATTTGCCCCAGTGGCTGCATTAGAGGTTAAGTTGAAGGAGAGGGTTAGAGACAAAAGACCCACCTCTGGCCCACCTCCCAGTCACCTAACTGGTATTGAGGAGATGCTTAAGGCAGATGTTCCTCTCTAGTGACAGAGTCCTGAGACCTTTTAGAATACATTTCAATGGGGGGGGGAGGCTTAGCCACCCATATTGAGGGTTTCCCATGGGGAGTCCTAAAGGGAGAGAGGGATTGGTCCTGAGAGTGGTTCTGAGAGGCTGGACAAAAAGAAATTCATCCGTGTCCTCAGTCAGCATCCCCAAAGAAGAATCAGCCTAGAGGTTTGAGTACTGAGTGGGAAAGGGCATCCCCTTAATCCCCTCAACCCCCCGGAAGCAGTGGGACAGGGGGACAGCTCCTATATATGTGTTTGGAAGACTGGGCATCAAGATTTCCACAGAAGGCGTGCCTGGAGGCCCAGGAAAAGCTTCCAAACAGGGCGACAGCAGCCTACTCAGGCACTCTTTCAGACCTCCTAGCGGGGGTGGGGAGGGACACATGGACTCACCAGTGTTGTAGCTTTGTACCAGGTAAAGCTGAGGTGACAAGAAGTCTGTCTGATGTAACCCATCCAGGCGATAAGAGTAAGAGCAAGTAGCAGCAAAAGGCAGCCAAGTATCAAGTGAGAGAGAGAGAGAATGCAGGGGAGACTAGATAGACAAGGAGTAAAGTTCTCTGTACGGGTCGCCAAAAATGTTAGGTCTGGGAGGATTGTGAGGCCAGTGGGCAGTTGTGTTGAGCTGATGGTGCAGGTAAGATGCAAAGAATTGCACAGAAATTAGATGGGAAAATATGATTTATCAAGAAAGTAGATTAGAGAGAGAGAGAAAAGGCGGATTCACCTCCCACAGATAGGGTAGGGGGCCAGAACTTGCAGAGAAGCATGGTCATGGCTGCTTGAGGCTGAATGTTTTTTAAGCCTTTCCTTTGGTGCGGAGGTAGGTCATTAAGGTGATCAGGTGGTAGTCTGTTTTACAGAGTCATCACAAACGGACACGCAGATGGGTGGGTTCCTCAGGTGATGGAGTCTGTCTGTGTCATGTAAGTCATCCTGGTTCTTTATGGCTAAACAAAACTTGGAATAGAAAAATAAACAGTATAAAGCAGACTTGGGGAAGAGGGTTGTAAATTATCAATAGCTATCTCTGGGAAAATGGTTCTGTCCTTAGCTAATGACTAGGGGGCCAATTAAAGTGAACTGCCAGGAAAGCAAGACAAAGTTAAGCAATGTTAGAATGACGACTCTTTGGTTAAGATCATTTCATTAAATCGTTCCCCTTTTACTTTTTTTTTTTTTTTTTGAGTTGGAGTCTCACTCTGTCGCCCAGACTGGAGTGCAGTGGCCACTCCCGGCCACCGCAGCCTCGACCTGCTGGGTTCAGGCGATCCTTCCGCCTCAGCCTTCCAAGTAGCTGGAACTACAGGCGTGCGCTACCACGCCCGGCTGATTTTTTGATTTATTGTAGAGATGAGGTCTTGCTTGCCCAGGCGGGTCTCGAACCCGCGGGCTCAGGCAATCCACTC
>CAUYQG010251284.1:0-24579 GCA_963574415.1 Tarsius wallacei
GCTACCATGCCCGGCTAATTTTTTTTTTTGATTTATTGTAGAGATGAGGTCTCGCTTGCCCAGGCGGGTCTCGAACCCGCGGGCTCAGGCAATCCACTCACCTCAGCCTCCCAAAGGCGCGGGATTGCAGGCTGAGCCACCGAGCCTGGCTCACAACATTCTTAGATTAAAAACAACAATGCATTTTATAACTCTGCTTTTCATGACATGCCTCAGGTTAGGCTGACTGAAGCAAAGACAGAATTGATTGAAAGTAACCTAGGGAAAGAAAATGATTTTGTTGTGCAGGTATGGGTCTTTCAATTACTCTAGATTAATTAATCTACACATAAACTTTAGGATCTCTATGGAGTAGAGATTATCAACTATTGACTAGCGGGCAGAATCCAGCCTGCCAACGTATTTTATTTGGCTGTGTCGTGTTTAAAAGTTTTTAATTTGGGCTGGGCTTGGTGGCTCCGCCTGTAATCCCAGCACTTTGGGAGGCCGAGACAAGTGAATTGCTTGAGCCCGCGGGTTTGAGACCAGCCAGGGGCAACTTGGTGAGACCTTGTCTCTATAATAAATCAAAAAAATTAGCCGGGCATGGTAACGTTTGCCTGTAGTTCTGGCTACTTGGAAGACTGAGGCAGAAGAATCGCCGGAGCCCAGCAGGTTGATGCTGGGGTGACTGTGAGTGTGCCCCTGCACTCTATCCTGGGAGGCATAGTGAGACTCCAACACACACACACACACACACAAAAGTTTTACATTTGAATGACATGTTTTCTACATATTTGCATTACTTGCCTTGCTGCAGCATTTCTTCGTTTTCAGGAACTGCTCTTGAGGCAGGTGGTCCACCAATCCCTTTGACATGCATTAAACAAAGATGATTTCTCTTATCACATGTTAGGAAGTATTTGTAAACATTGTGCTGTTCAGCAGACAGCACAAAAAAATTGGAGGATTTACTAGTATCTTCAGATCACCTAATCAGAAATCTTGTAATAGAAAAAAAAAATGACTGGCCTGGTTGTATCTGTAGCCTTCCTGATTCAGTTGTTCTAATCCTGTTTACTATCTGGCTTTCATCCTGTAGGTATGGCTTTAGACAGGGATCTTCAAAAGCCAAATTTTAGGGGATTAGGTCTTTTTCCTGCTTTGCTAGGGGATGGTTTTTTAATTAGCATTTTATTCTCTGTGTGCCTGCTGTGTTTTTTAGTAATAAGAGAACAAGGACTATTTATTTACAGGATTGTTTCAAGGCACAAATCTAGTAAATATATCTATTGTTAAATGAATATCCTAGGTATTGTTTCATATACAAACTCTGTTTTATATTATTTATTCTTTTTGCCTATCGTTGCTTATGCTATCATTATTTTGGTCATACTTTCAGGGATTTCAGACAATCTTGGCGATACTTGAATTGTCAGTATCATTTTCCAAGCTGCTTGTGAACCATTCATTTGATTCAGTAATATTCTACCAGATGTCTTCTGGTATCTTGGAACAAAAGGATCAACAGGTACAGTGTCTTTCACTTGCATGCCAAATGTTATGTATGTAGCTGACTGTAATTCTCATTTCCATTCTTTTTTAGTTTTTAAACCTTTGTTGCAAGTGCTTTGCAAAATTAGCTATGGACGATGAGTTAAAAAGTGTGATGCTAGAGAGAGCATGTGATCAGAATAACAGTATCATGGTTGAATGCTTGCTTCTATTGGGAGCTGACGCCAATCAAGCGAAGGAGTCAACTTCTTTAATTTGTCAGGTAAGTATTCAAGGCTGCCCTTTTGTCTTTATTATTTGATTCTGCCATTGTATTGCTCTTACTTACATCCTATGACTCTTCACTGCAGAATTTACCAGTTTATTGCAATTGCTTGTGATTTGTAGTAGAGTTTAGATTCACAGAGTTTCAGAAGTAATAGGGTCCTATAGGTGTTATTCAGTCCAATCCTTCATTTTACCTGTTGACCTTGTAGGGTTAATAAATAACTTTTCAAATGTATTTCTTACTATGTGTCTTTACAGCTTTTTCCTCCAACCACATTCCACACAACACACAGTTCTTCTAGTGTTTTGATCATTTTCCACTCATTTTCTATTTTTTGTCTCTTTGCCCACAAAGTACTCCTCTCAAGACTGTGCACTGCACATTCTGGGGGTGGCATTTACACAGACATCCCTTGTCATTGGCCACACCCAATGTTGCATAACATTATGGTCTTTTTTTCCTTTCCTCCCTCCCCTCCTAAGCCGTGCAAACACATATCTAGCTGATTGTTCTCCTCTTCCTTCAAAAAACTAATCCAAATCATCTATCTTCTTAGAGATAAAGATAAAGATAATATTAAAAAGAATAAAACCCTCTCTACACCCCAAAACCTCCAAACAAAATTAAGATTTATTTCTTTTATAAGTCCATGACTGTATGTATGTCTTTCGTATTTTGTGAGTTGTTTGGAAATAGAAATATACAGTGTTTGTCTTTGTGTCATTTGAAATATCTAACTCATTGCTTTACAGACAGTATATATTCAATATTTACTAAAATGCATTACCAAGATTTCTGGTTGGTCTTAGCAGTATACATTGTAGAGATTATAATAGCATTCATGTCTATTTTCTAGAAATTTGATAATATTTCCAAGAAAGCAATTATGCAGTGATTTAATATGCATTATTAAATAATCAGCAAAGTACTGTGTTTTCTAATAATTTACTTTTTAAGTCTCATTTTATTTAATTTCCCATTTACCTATGGATCAAAATCAATTTATCAACCTTAAGATTAAGTTAGTACTAATTAGTAATTACCATAAAAAGGAACAGAATTTGTAAGTCATTTTCATGCATCATTACACACATGCTTTAAAGAGGCCAAATAGATAATCAAATTATTTAAATTTAGTCAAGTTTCTCTTAAGTAAGCAACATTTAAAATAGTTGCATCTCTATTATTAAAGGTAATTAAATTATTTTTCTTGAAAATTTAATATAATTTTATTGTACATTCTTTTAGTACAGATCATTGTCTTAATGTTTCTAGGAGTTGGCACAGAAAAAGAAACTTCCTCTTCCAAGTACTCATTAGAGACACAACATATCTAAAGTCACCCGTGGGCAATTGCACTACATTCCCCACAGGAAATGCTTTCTACTCTTCTTTCAATTTATCCAAATCTTTCTCTACAACAGACTTTTTAATTTTATTCCTCTCCCTTCATTCTTTTGGACTTCATGTGCTTAATTCTGTCATTTTTTCTTGAAACAAAATCAGATCTTGGCAGCCATAAATTATGTATTAAATCTAAAGAATTTATCCTAGTTGTCAGTGTTTATTTGTATATAGAAAATAATAAATATTGATTAAAGCTTGTGGATGGAACTTACCACATTTGTACTAGAGGAAAATCAGGTAATTAAGACTATTTGCTTCCCAAGAAGTTGCATAATTCAGGACTATTCAGAGCAAGGGTGGAGTTGTGTTAGGCTTTTTGAGGATAATGTAATGATGTAATATATATATAAATTGATAGAGAAGAATATGGAGAATTAAATCTGGGCATACAAGTGCATGGATAGAGACCTAAAGATAAGACTCATCAAATCATGGTAGAAAGAGTTAAGAATAGTGAAATCTCAGTAAAAATAGTATCGAATATTTCTGTAGTGCTCAGTACCAGGTAGGCAGGTCTTTGAATACTTCACACAATTTAATACTCACAACAGCCTTATAAATAGGTCTTAGTGTTATCTGCATTATACAGGTGAGGAATTGAGTCACAGAGGGATTAACTAACTTGTCTAAGAACAATTTCCTGGTAAATAGTGGAAACTGCCTTCCATGTGCCTCTCCTGGCTTGCTGAGCTCGCTCTCATTTTTTTTGTAGCACTTAGCATGCTAACCAACCCTGAGCACATGCTCTGAAAACATCATTTAGAGGAAGGTCGAAGACTGGGAGACAAGGTATATTTTGGGGGAAATTCAGATTCTTGTCCCAAGGAGCTCAGTATAAACAAACTTGAGTAATGATTGTCCTTTGCATGTGGTATTGACTAACTTTTTTTTTTTTTTTTGAGTTGGAGTCTCACTCTGTCGCCCACACTGGAGTGCAGTGGCCGCTCCCGGCCACCGTAGCCTCGACCTGCTGGGCTCCAGCGATCCTTCCCTCTCAGCCTTCCAAGTAGCTGGAACTACAGGCGTGCGCTACCACGCCCGGCTGATTTTTTGATTTATCGTAGAGATGAGGTCTCGCCAAATTGCCCAGGCGGGTCTCGAACCCGCGGGCTCAAGCAATCCACTCACCTCAGCCTCCCAAGGCGCGGGATTACAGGCTGAGCCACCGAGCCCGGCTTGTATTGACTAATTTTATGGTATTTATGTTCTCATTTAGTTACTGTGTACCACAAATGAAGGCAGGACAGTAGCATTTACTGGCTTAGGGTAATATTTTCTCAGATATCTTCCAATGAACCCAGGAGCCCAGAAAGTGTATGCAATGTGTATAATTGGTGGAGTCTGTATCAGGTATCAATGCTAATCTTTCTCCGTATAATGTTGCTTTTTTCATGATAACTGACTCTCATGTAAGCCGATTATTTAATTTTTTGCTATTCTAATATTTATGGTGCCAATCTTATTTTATTTTCCCAGTCTATTTTAAGGATTAGGTTTGCTTCATTTTATTTTGTTTCAATCTAAATGTGAGATGTAGAGTAAATTTCAAGTTTGATTGGCCATTCTCTCAAAAGGAAGAAATACAGGGTTTTAACATGCTTACTTCTTTTTTCTTTACTAGGTGTGTGAGAAAGAGAGCAGTCCCAAATTGGTGGAACTGTTACTGAATAGTGGATCTCGTGAGCAAGATGTGCGGAAAGCGCTGACAATAAGCATTAGGAAAGGTGACAGCCAGGTCATCAGCTTACTCTTACAGAGGCTTGCTCTGGATATGGCCAACAATAGCATTTGCCTTGGAGGATTTTGTATAGGAAAAATTGAAGCTTCTTGGCTTGGTCCTTTATTTCCAGATAAGACATCTAATTTGAGAAAACAAACAGGTAAGTATCAGCAAGCATATTTTATACAATTTTTTTTGGTGTGTTTTTCTAAGTAACTAGTTTTTTTAGTTAGTATTCATGTCAATTTCATGTGCATTAAGCCAAAAATATTGCAAAGGTTTGGATTATCATTATTATTTTTGGCCATGAAATACTTAAAAATGACATTATACTTAATTTGTTTATGAGATAGCAAATATGCACTTTATTTTAAAAAAGCAAAATACTGTTCCATTTTTTATTATTAAAGTAATTCAGAACTCATTTTAAAATGGGAAACCATAAAAATTATTTAATATTAATAAAATTATTTAATGCATTTAAATTTAAAATTTAATGGATTTAAATTTATATGCAAACATACATATATACTTTGTATTTTTAACTTAATATATACTTTGTATTTCAATTAATAATTCATTTTCTTTATACTTTCAAGTTCAGATATATTTTGTATATATTGTGTATATTGATAACAACTTGTCATCCTGTGACCACATTTTCATCTTTTGAGCTCTCTCATTTCTTCACACTAAGTGTGTATGTTTGAAGCTTGAACTCCCAGATTTCCCTTGTTAATTTAATCTCTTCCCTGCCTTCTTCCACACAGTCAACACACTCCATGGCGCTTCACCCTGAGGCCATCTTGCTAGCAACGCTTTTGCTTTACTCTCTTTTCTTTTTTTTCTGATGCACTCACCTGGTAAACCCCAGTTTTGATTAGTCCATTAGTCACTTTTTTCTTCATTTTTACCCAGAGAGGTTGAGTGCCGCTAGAAAGGTATCCATCTATGCCCGGTGGTTCTTTACATATCAAGGTCTCCAACCTTCCAGTGGGCCCTAGACGTTTTCCTTGATATCTTAA
This sequence comes from Tarsius wallacei, assembly GCA_963574415.1. Lineage (NCBI taxonomy): Eukaryota > Metazoa > Chordata > Mammalia > Primates > Tarsiidae > Tarsius > Tarsius wallacei. Next base: position 5,915 of record CAUYQG010251284.1, read on the forward strand.
ATGGTTCATATACTCTTACTTCCAGGCTTCTTCTAGTGCTTCTGTCTCTACCCCATTCCCTTAACTTCTCTCTTTACCTGGCTGTTTCTTCATTCTTCCTGTATCAGCAACATTATCACTTTTTATAAGAAACATCCCTGTACTCATGAAGTCTGGGTGGAAGGTCCTCCTATAAGTTCCTGTAGCACCTTACTTCTCACAGATGCTACAATTTATCCTTTTATAGAATTGAAATTTTCATTTTTATAATCTACTTTTTGGTAGATTGTAAGCACCATGAAATCAATGTCAATTTTGTCCGTGGTTGTAACCTTACCATCTATTCTAGTGCTTTGCTCATAGTAGATGATCATTTAGAGTTAAATATTTAATATTGAAAAAAATTGGTAATAAATTATGTTTCTATGTGGAAACTTACTTTACATATAGATGATATGAATTTAAATTGTCCTCAAAAGACAGCATTCATTAATATTTTCAATTTATATACATACCTTTTGACCCAGCAATAACATACTGTTATGAATCTTTGATATTGACATTCTCAAGGAATTGCACAAGGAAGTCTGTACAAAAATGCACATGAAGACATTGTTTATAATATCAATAGAGTGGGGAAAAATCCCTAAGTATTTCCCATAAAAAAACGGTTGCCTAAAAATAACTATTCAGTTAAATCATGGTATATACATGCAGTGGAATGCTTTGCAATAACTGGGAAGAAAACGTGCAGCAAATCTCAATGTCCTGAGAGAAAATACATTACTAAATGGAAAAAAAATGGTGCAAAGCAGTGTTTTTAGTATGCTAATTTTGGTGAAACGCAGTTGGAATATGGTAGTCATAAATGTTTGAATATGAAAAAACCCTCTGGAAATGGGTTTCCTGGTTGCCTCTGGGGGCTTTGGAAATTAATGAGACATTAGATCCCATGTTTCATTGCTTCAACTAGTCTCATGCCAACAACCTGCTTACTTTAATCTTCGATCTCTAATGAGGGGAACGGAAAGGATGGAGGGAGATTTATAATATACTATATTCTCTTTGTTTTGTATGAAGTTTTTACCATTGACAAGTCCAACAAAATTTTATAAATATATAACATCATTTGAGTAATTTGAGGGTATAGCCATAATTTCATTGGTAGCTGGTGTGAGTTAAGAACATTTTGGATCGTAGTTTTAAAACGTTTTCCAGGTATTACTTGGCTGAGTCACATACACGTGTTATAATGTGAGCTATGAGAGTAAGTTTGAAGAAATATTCCAGCTTATATATAGATCAGTGTGGACTCTGCCAACTTATTTCTTCATAATCGAGTGTAATATAAAATGGAATGAAATTTCAAAAAGAATGTTAACTTTGAAATTTCATCAAACTTCCCAATAGTCAGAATGGATCACTCAGAAAAGTTTATAAAAATAACTGTATCATTTACTTAGCATCTTATATGTTCTAAACATTGTGCCAAACATTATACATGCATCATTTCATTTACGCTTTTCCATCACCCTGTGCTGTATATATTATCATATTCTTCTTCCATGTGAGGACGCTGACACTCAGGGAGCTTGTATAACTTGCAAGTGCCATTACTATGATTGGAACACAGACCTATCTGACTTCAGCGCCTAGGGTCTTTTCTGGGTCAAGTTAGATTCAATTTTGCCATCTATACCAAAGCTTTGTTATATTCTTACAATTAAAAAAAAAATTTAATTTGTCACCTGATAAGTATTCAATATTTCTTTTGTAAAGTGACTTTAGGAGGGAAAATTAAAAATTTCTCTAGAAGCACGAGAATATATAAGAAACTGGAACGATATATGTTTATGTGTGTATAATTGTTGATTCTAAGTTGTTGGTGTATATCTTGATGTTTAGATTTAGGCTCTACACTAGCGAGAATGGTGCTCAGATATCAGATGAAAAGTTCTATGGAAGAAGGAGCAGCCGCTGGCAGCAATGGGAATTTTTCTGAAGACGTGCTTGATAAATTTGATGAATGGACCTTCATTCCTGACTCTTCTATGGACAGTGTGTTTGCTCAAAGTGATGATCTTGATAGTGAAGGTATTTATTATAAAAATCTCCTTTATATTTTTTATACTTACACACTGTCATTGAACAATAGGAACTGGGACAAAAGCATAATTTAATTCATTTGGAAAACACTTGAGTAAAAATGTGTTCATATCAGAAATCAGACTCAAAGAATGTGTCTCTGCATTTCTAAGTGTTTTGCAAACTAATTGGTTGATGGTGACTATCGCAGTGAAAAAATTCTGACTCACACTGGACCTGGATTCCACGTTTGACCATTGACTAAACCTTTTGTGGCTTGTGTAAGTCCCTTAACATTGTTAAAGGCAGTGATGCCAACTTTGCAGGGTTATACATAATACTCCAAAAAAAATACATAAAATGTCTGCGAAAGTACTTGGCAAATGTGAAATGCTTAATACATTTTTAAACCTTTATTATAGCTTAAAATAATATTACTATTTTAATAGCTCACTTGAGATAACTTTAAAAAATTGATGATATGATAAAATACATAATGACAGTGATAAGGCTAACATTTAATACAATGCAGTTTGATGAAAATGGGGTGAGATGCTGTTTTGTTAACATGGTATACTTGAAAACCTTAGGTGATAGCATAAATGTATTTGAGAGGGCAGAAAATGAAAGTCATATCTAAAGTTCAAGTATTTTAAAATCAGCTTTATTTATTTCTTTTTATTTTAATTCAGGGGATACACATGTATGTTTGTTACATGGACATATTGTGGTAGTAGTGGGGATTGGGTCTCAGGTGTCCCATTCCCCAGACGGTGAACATTATACCCAATAGGTAATTTCTGACCATAACCCTCATCCCTTGCAGTTGGTGTCCCCAGTCTCTATTATTTCCATCTTTGTGGCCGTTTAGCTTCCCCATGTAAGTGATAACATGTGATGTTTGGCTTTCTGTTTCTGAGTTAGTTCACCTAAGATGATGTTCTCCAGCTCAATTCGTGTTGCTGGGCATGATTTCATTCTTTTTTATGTCTGTGTAGTATACCATAGTGTATATATACCACATTTTCTTTATCCAGTAAATCATAAAATGAACTTTATTGAGGTATACTTTATATAAAACAAAATGCCTTCACTTTCATGAGTTTTAAAAATTTATATATCTATGTAGTCATTCATCACTATCAAGATATGCACTATTTCTTTAAAAAGTGTATTGAATGTCTCTTCACAGAAAATTCCCCTCCACCTCTGGCCCCTGGCAACCACTCATCTTTTTTCTGTCATTATAGATTAAATTCATATTTTTTCCAGTTTTTTTTTTTTTTTGAGTTGGAGTCTCACTCTGTCACCCAGGCTGGAGTGCAGTGGCATGCTCATGGCCACTGCAGCCTTGATGTGCTGAGTTCAGATGATCCTTACAACTCAGCTTTCCAAGTAGCCAGAACTACAGGCACGCGCCACCACGCCCAGCTAATTTTTTATTTTACTGTAGAGATGATGTCTTGCCAAGTTACCCAGGCTGGTCTCGAATCCCGGGACTCAGACAATCCTCTTGCCTCTGCCTCCCAAAGTGCTGAGATTACAGGCATGAGCCATGTCCATTTTATTTTATTTATTTTATTTTATTTTATTTGAGTTGGAGTCTCACTCTGTTGCCCAGGCTGGAGTACGGCGGCATGCTCACGGCCACTGCAGTCTCAACCCGCTGGGCTCAGGTGATCCTTCTGCCTCAGCCTTCCAAGTAGCTGGAACTACAGGCATGCGCCCCCACGCTTGGCTAATTTTTTGATTTATTGTAGAGACAAAGTCTCGCCATGTTGCCCAGGCTGGTCTCGGACCCCCAGGCTCAGGCAATCCTCTTGCCTCGGCCTCCCGAAGTGCTGGGATTGTAGGCAGAGCCACCGCACCTGGCCCAGTTTTATATAAATAGAATCATACAATATGTACTCTTTTGTGTTTGACTGTTTTCCAAAGTGGTTATTCTATTTTCTCCTCCTTGCAGCAATGTGTGAAAATTCTAGTTCCCCTACAGCCTTTTCAACACTTGGTATTGTCAGTCCATTTAATTTTAGCCATTCTAATGGAGGTGTATTGCTCACTCATTTGGGTTTAATTTTTATTTTACTGATGACGAATGATACTGAGGATATTTTTTACTGGCCATTCAAATGTTTTGTTTGTGAAGTGTCCAAATATTTTGCTTTTAATTGGGCTGTTGGCTTATTATTGTATTTAAGAGTTCTTTATTTATTCTAAGTAAAAGTTGTGACAGATATGTGTATTGCAGATGTTTTCTCCTGAGTTATAGCTTGTCTTATCATCTTATTACTGGTGTTTTTAAAAGAGAAGAGGTTTTAAATTTTGGTGAATAGCAGTTTTAGATTTTATTTCTTTTATGGTTTGTGCTTTTTTTCCTATCCCATTTGAGAAATCAATTCCTATTCTAAATTTGTGAATTTCTTCTCCTATGTTTCCTCTTAGAAATGTTATAAACTTAGATTTTACATTTAGGTTTATTATCCATTTTCAGTTGATTTTCATGTATAGTGTCAATGAAGGGCTGACAATTATTTTTTTCTATATGGATAGCCAGTTGTTTTAATATCACTTATTGAAAATACTATAATCTCTCATTGAGTTAATTGCAACTTTGTTCAATTTAATTGGTCATGTAGGTATAGTTCTGCTTTAACATAATTTGTTCTGTGCCTCTGATTTATAAGTTATCCTTATGCTGGTACCACATGTCTTAATTATTCTAGTTTAATAGTAGGTCTTGAAATCAGGTATTGTAAAACCTCTGGTTTTCCTTTTTCAAAATTGTCTCTGCTATTCTAGGTTCTTTGCATTTCCATATACATTTTGAATCAACTAATTTTATGCTGATATTTTTATTGGGATTAAAACTATATATAATTTAATATAAAATTGATTTAAAAATAATATAATATTACCTATAGTACCTATAGTATATAATATAAAATGAATATATAGATAATACTTTATGCAGATTAAGTCTATAAATCAATTTGGGGAATTGATGTCATAATAATATGAATCTTTTAACATATAAATGTGATATATATTTCCATTATTTGTCTTTTGAAATTCTCCTAAGAATATTTGTAGTACATATTTTTTGATACTGTTGTAAATGGTGTTTTTTTTAAATTCCAATCTCCAATAGTTTACTGCTAGTATATAGAAATACAATTGATTTATTTGTATATTAACTTTGTATCTTAAGAACTTGTTAAATTCACTTATGAGTTCTAGTAGATTTTTGTAGATTCTATAGGATTGTCTATGTTTACAATTATGTCATTTGCTAATCAAGACAGATTTGCTTCTTCCTTTCTAATCTGTATGTCTTTTTTTTTCTTGTCTTATTGCACTGGCTAGGACCTCCAGTACTATGTTGAATAGAATTGGTAAGACTGAACAGCATTCCCTGGTTTTCTAGCTAGGTGGAAAACATTCAGCCATTAAGTATAATATTAACTGTAGTTTTTCATAGATGCCCTTCATCTATGAGGTGGAGGAAACTACGTCCTAATCTTTGTTTGCTGACTCTTTTTATCAATAATGGATGCTAGAAAATGCTTTGTCACATCTGTTAAAAGAATAATATTTTCTTCCCTTTTTTAGTTAATAAGTCAGTTACACTGATTGCTTTTCTAATATTGCTTTCCTGGAGTAAATCTCACTTGGTTATGGTATATTATCTTTTTAATATAATATTGGATTTTGTTTTCTAAAATTTTATCAAGAATTTTGCACCTATGAGAGATACTGATTTGTAGTTTTATGCTTCTTTGTAATTATGAGAGTAATACTGGCCTCTTGAAATAAGTTGAGAAGTGTTTTTAATTCCACTGTCTTCTGAAAGAATTTGTGTAAAGGCATTATTTCCTTTTTAAATTTTTGGTAGAATTCACCAACAAAGAATATCTAGGTCTGGAATTTTTTTTGGGGGGGGGGTAATTATAAACTTAATTACTTAAATAGATTCATGACTATTTTACTTTTACTTCTCAAGCCAGTTTTAATAATTTGTGATTTTCAAGGAATATATCCATTTCACATAGATTCTCAAATTTATTTGTTCAACATTATGGATATTAGTTTTCTAATTATCCTGCTAATGTTTGCAGGATCTATAATAATCTGTGATCTTTAATACTTGACATTGGCAATTTATGTCTTTTATTTTTTCTTCTATTCAGTTTTATTCAAAGATATCAATTTTATTGATCTTTTCAAATATTCAGATTTTTGTTTATTGATTTTTTTCTGTTGTGCATGTGGTTTTTCTTTTCATTCATTTTTGCTGTAATTTGAATTACTTCCTTTTACTTACTTATTTTTATTTTAATTGACTCTTCTTTTTATAGATTATTAACTTGGAAACTTAGAACATTGAGTTTTAGACCTTTTTTATTTTATAATATACATATTAAGGGTGGTACATGTCCTTCTAAATACCATTTTAGATGCATCCCCAAATTTTGTTGTGCTCTGTTTTTTATTCAGGTTTTTGAACATTCTAATTTACTTTGTGATTTCTTTATTCAAGAGTTATTTAGAAAAATGTCATTTATTTTCAATCATTTGCAGATTTTCTGAATAATTTTCTGTTCTTAGTTTCAATTAAACTTTTTTGTGGTAAGATAACCTATTTGATGATTTCTGTCATTTTAAATGTGGGCTATCATATCGGTCATCTTAATGATGTTCCATGTGTAACTGAAAAAAAAAATATTTGGCAGTTATTTTGGGGTCAAATCAATGAAGTCAAATTGTTTGGCAGCATTTTTCAAGTCTTCTATGTCTTTACTGAGTTTATTTTCTACTTGTATTTGAGAAAGAAGTGTTGATGTAATTATGGATCTGTTAGTTCTCCCTTTAGTTCTACCAGTTTATGCTTTGTGTATTTTGAAACTCAGTTATTGGATGCAAAAACATTAATAATTATTTTTTTTGATGAATTAAATTCTTTGTATTGATCCAAATTTTCAGCTAATATCATCTCTTTCTTCTGGAAGAATTTCATTTTATATTTCTTGTAGTGCAGATCTGCCAGGAACCCCTATGCAGATTACTGGAACTCTTTTTTTTTACTGCCCCAGAACTCTCAGCTACCTCAGTCTCCATGAATGTTGATCTCCATCTCTTCATTTCAGGAAAACCGTCAGACTTTGTTTAAATTTATTCTCTCTGCATCTATGGTTCCTAAATTACCCCCAGGCAGAAAGCCAGGGTGATCATAGGGCTCACATTTTTTGTTTTCCTTCTTTCAGGTATTATATATTCTTGTTCTGTAAGTTGCCTAGCATGAAAATTCAGTTGTTTAATATATTTTGTCCAGTTTTCTAGTTGTTTATGGGGATAGGTTAAGTTTATACTTGTTACTCTATGATGCCTGAAAGAATTCTCTTTAAGCATTTTTAAGGAAAACATTGGAACTGTCAAAATAATTATAAGATGCACTATGGTGCTTGTACAAATAATATGTTAATAGACCTTTACAAATCTATAAAGTGGAATCATTATATAAATTTAATAATCTTGATACGAGGGGACCCAAAAAATACCCGGAGTTTATTGATAAAAAATTGTGTATTTCTTCTTACATGTTTAAACTTCAGTAGCCTTCAAAATACTCTCTGTTTGATGTAATATTACTATTGATGTGTTTTTTCCACCACTGTAAACAGTTTTTGAACTTGTCAATTTTTATACCTTTGTGTTCCTGCCTTTTTTTGTTTTATCTCTTCCATTGGCAAAATGTTTCCATTAGAGAATTTTTTCATGCAGGGAAACAACAAAATAAAGATGTTCGGGGTGAGATTGGATGAATAGGAAGGATGGGACATGGAGGTCATGCCATTTTTGGTCTAACTTTCAGTGTGGGCAGGTGCGTTGTTATGGTGGAAGAACCAGTCACCTGTTTGCCACAACTCATGACGTTTCTTCCACAAATCGTGATGCAACTGTCTCAAGACTTCCAAGTAAAACTTTGGCTGACTGTTTGATCCGGAGGAACAAATTCTGAGTGTACTACATAGAATCTGTCCTCAAAATTATAATTCCAGTTTTTTTTGGGGGGGTCCCCCTCATAAGATATGTAAATGTAATTAAATTATGATTTCAATGTTATTAAAATTAAACATTAAAATAATTTAAATTATGTAATTAATTTCATTTATATAATGAATTAGGCAAGATTTTTAAAATTTATAGAAAAAATGTCAGAGAAATGGATAAGAATAACATTGATCAGATTGTGTACAAACTTTCTCTGCTTTTGCACACACATATACTTGTTATAGCATGTGTAAACATTGATTAACTTGATTTTTTACTACTGGACTATGAGTTCCTCTGAGGCATGGGTTTATTTTGTTCCTGCTTATCATTATGCAGTGCTTACTCGGTGTCTAGACTATAATGGCCATTCAATAAATATTTATGAATGAAGAAAAATGTAGCTGAAGAAAAAAGTAGTTGAACTTCTAAAATAAAAAGCAAAAATGGCTTATCATTTATATTTTAAAGATGTTACAAAGGGAATTAACTGTGAAATTTTCATTAATAAAATATGTTTAATCTTCCACGATTGAACTATAATACTAGCATCTTATGATTAAGTAAGCTTTTCTTACTCACCTTCATGTTATTTTATCATTTCAAAATAGGAAGTGATGGCTCATTTCTTGTGAAAAAGAAATCAAATTCAATTAGTGTAGGAGAATTTTACCGAGATCGTGCATTGCAGCGTTGCTCACCAAATTTGCAGAGGCATTCCAATTCACTGGTAAGTTAAGTTGTGATTATTTTGTGTTTTGCTGCTGACATTCTCTTGATAACTAAAATTTCTGCCAAAGCTAACAGCAATTGGCAAATAATTCCCTGATGTATGAAAGCTATAATTACAAAATATATGTGTGTGTGTGTATAAATAAATTGTGTTAAGTGCACATTTGTAGGCTTTTGAACGTGGAGAGTATGAAATTTTTTGGAGATTTATGTACTGACTGAATGAGTAACTTCAAGATGGTTTTCTCCTTTTTTCTTTTCAGAGCTCCATGTCTGAAAAGAGGACAGGCTAGGTCTGTGCCTAAAAGTGTTGGTTGGCCCCACGAATACTTTAGCTGGAAATTTTAGATTGATTTCTAATGAACCAGATAAGAGTCTGAAGGACATAGAGCAAGATGGAGTAGCATAATATCATAGTTCAATAACACATATACATGTCTTTTGTGTACTGAGAATCATTACTTTTCTAGATAGATTATTTTAGCATCCTGTATATTTGGGAACTCTGGAAGGACTATAGCATAGTTACATGAGGAGTTTGTAATTCTAGTTGGGGAAAGGGAACCGCAGTATTGTTTTCATGTTCACTTTGAAAGTTCTATGCTAACCTATACTCTAATTTTGATTATCATTTAGTACTAAAATCTGAGGGATATTTTATGTTAACTCTATATCTTAAGATGGGAAGAATGAATGTTGCAGAATAGATTAAATTAGATCTTAGTTTTTATATATGCTTATTCTAATTTATATAGATAACTTAGTTAGAAAAAGTTGTTTGGTTGATAAGAGAAATTGTATGCACATAGTTTTTTTACTCAACCTAATCACTTTTCAGTTTCCTTATATTTAAAACAAAGGAGAAATAGATGCTTTCATAGGCTATTTGGGCACTAAAATGGATTGTTTTCTTGTATTTTCATGATTGGGCTCTTAGTTTGTACTTCCCTGTCTTTTTTCATAATTATAAATACCGCTCATTCCCATTAAAACTTTATGATTGTTTCCATATAAAAATGTCCTCTTCTCCAAAAAAATGACACCAATTTGATCATTAACATTCATTTAATAGGGGCCCATTCTTGATCATGAAGATTTACCAAAGTACAAAAGAAAAATATTGTCTTCAGATGATTCACTCAGTAAGTATTTGCAAGTAAGCATAAGTACAAAGACATTTTGGAAAGAATACAGTGCTTTGTTGAATTTCTTCTAATTATTGAAAGGAAAATAGTTCTAGATTTTAAAATGTACTTTTTATGTATATTATAAAAAACTTTAACTTTTGTTAAGAGGTTCTCGAAATGCATGCAATAACTCCACCAATGCCACTCTTCATCTCCTTCTCCAGTTTTTTTTCACACCACTTACATGACCTAATTAAATATTTTAAATTTATTGTCCGTCTCTGACAATGAAATGCAAGCTCCATAGTTTGGTTTTCTATTGAATCTTCAGTGCTTTAAAGAGACCCTGACACTAGTAGGTGCTCAGTAAACTTTTACCAGGTGAATTTAAATTATTTGCTTATATTTCCATTGTTTGTTTGTTTTTGATAAAAGGATCATCAAAACTTCAATCTCATATGAGGCATTCAGACAGCATTTCTTCCCTGGCTTCTGAGAGAGAATATATTACATCACTAGATCTTTCAGCAAATGAACTAAGAGATATTGATGCCCTAAGTCAGAAATGCTGTATAAGTGGTCATTTGGAGCATCTTGAAAAGTTGGAGCTTCACCAGAATGTACTCACGAGCTTTCCACAACAGCTATGTGAAGTAAATTTAATTCATCCTTATAACTCTCAGGACATTTGAAGGGCTATTGCATTTGTATCTAACTTGCATGGTTAACTCTTTCAAAATAAGGTTCTGCTTTTGTGTCATTGGACAATAATCCCCCTATTCTTGTAGTTTTCACAAAGGTATCTTAGTCTGTGTGTTGTTCAGAAACATCTTTGAGAACAGGCAATGGAAACGGAGATCAGATTAGAAAAGAGTTCTAGGTCTGTCCTTATGATACAGGGTTTATGTTAAAGTCTGTCAAGGCTATATTGATTATGTCTGCAAGTATTCAATTCTAATAAGATGACAAACTATTTAAATCAAGTTGGGTATATTAGAATTAGGGCTTGTTTGGTACTACTGGCTCTGACTTAGCAAACAACTGACAATAACTTGTCACTTTGCCTGCTCTAAGCCTTTATTTTCTCATCTGTAAAATACAGAGGCTCATTTACATGATCACTATGGCATTTCTTGAATTTTAAAATTACGTGTAACTTAAAGATTTTTTTGTTTGTTTGATGCTCAAAGTTCCTATCTCGTAATAATGAAGAACTGCAGGGTGGCTCATGCCCATAATCCCAGCACTTTGAGAGACCAAGGCAAGCAGATTGCTTGAGACCAGGAATTCGAGACCAGCTTAGGCAATATAGTGAGACCTCGTTTCTAGAAAAAAATAAATATTAGCCAGGTGTGGTGGCACACACCTGTAGTCCCAGCTACTCGGTAGGCTAAGGCAGAAAGCAGGATTGCCTGAGCCCAGGTTGTTGAGGTTGTAGTGAACTGTGATCCATGCCACTGCGCTCCAGAAAGGATAAAAAAAATTAAAATGTAACTTAGTTTGTTGGATATTCTGAATATTGACTTTGCTCATCATTTTTATGTACTGTAGATCAGAATAGTTTTTAAAGCCAAAGAAAGTATTATGAAAATTAAAATTATCTTAGTATAGGCTGAGCTCGGTGGCACAGCCTGTAATCCCAACACTTTGGGAGACTGAGGCGAGTGGATTGCCTGAGCCCGCGGGTTTGAAACCAACCCTGACAACTTGGCGAGACCTCATATCTACAATTAAAAAAAAAAAAATTAGCTGGGCGTGGTAGCACCCACCTGAAGTTCTGGCTACTTGGAAGGCTGAGGCAGGATCACTAAGGCCTGCAGGTAGACACTGGGGTGGCTGAGTGTGCTGCTGCACTCCAGCTTGGGCGACGGAGTGAGACTCCAACTCAAAAAAAAAAAAAAATTATCGTAGTACAAATGTTTAAATTATTAAACTAAATTCTTGGACTGAATTGTAAAGTTTGATAAAGGATTATGCCTGCTGCTTAAAAAAAATACAAAAAAACTAGCCTTGTTGCAAATCTTTCCCCCCTTTTCCTAATCTATAAATTTTATCATAATTTTGGGATGTCTTAAATATATTTAGTGGCATCTTTCCTCTAAAGTTAATATATCTGGAGACAGGAAGAAGAAAGAAAGGTGAATCCCACCCCACCAGCCCCACATCAGTGTCTAAAATGTGTCCCCTCTCTCTCCTCCACCTCTTTGCCTGGGTGAATCCTTCAAGTCACCCAGGTTTCTATTTAAATGTCACTCTCTGCTTCTCTTCTTTTCTCCTTCTGAAACCCTCCAACTAATATACCCATCTGGTCTACACATCCATAGCAACTGATATTTTTCCCCTGATTCTCATTCACTCACAAAAATGTGACTTAATGTATATAGCTCTCAGTGAACTGTGAACTCCTTGAGGACAGGAATTGTTTCAGGTTTGTTCCTGTCTATCCCCAGTGCCTAGTAAGCCTGACATATAGTAGAGGCTTAGTAGATACTGATTGAATTAAATTGTGATGGAATTAATGACCGATAGTTGGTAATTCTAGAATCTAGCCTGCCTAAAACAAGGATTTGAAAAGAGCATGACAACAAGGTGAGATAGAGTAGGACATTCAGTAGCCATCTCTTAGGGAAATTTCAAAATGACACCACCAGATGGCATTTCTTTGTTACTGCCCAACGGGCCTCAACTGTGTTCCATTTTACAAAATTTCCTGATTAAACCTTGGAAATAATTTAAAAATGTTTCCTTCTGAATAAGCTGGTGGGATTTTAAATGAGGCATGAATTTTGGAATAATTTTTGGTGAAAAGAGGCATTAATAAGCCTCTATAATCACAAACTCTTTAGAATTTCTTGTGAGGATAAATATATTGTTATACAAAGACGAGCACAAAGAAGAGATTGTCTTTGGCATTTTAACTCTTTGACAAAGTTTTAAAAATTAACATAATAAGTAAATGGAAGTTTGCATTATCACTGTAAAATTAGTCATGGCTAAAAATAGAAAATAGAGATTTGAGAAAAAAGTTCCATAATAAAGAGGTTATAAAATAAAATATGCATTATATGTGACTACTTTTATGGTTGCATTGTATATATTTTCAAATGCATAGCGATTTATAAAAGCTAGCATTTAAAAATGTATTCCCAGGATATATTGTCATGCTTATCATTCAATCATTAATTCAAATATTTGTTGAGGCCTATTCTGCTTTCATTTTGCTTTCTACAGAAGTAATTTACAAAAACAGCTGAATTAAACTCCAAATCCTATTTTTGTGAACCAGCTTTTGACAGTCTACTTTGACAGTCTACTTGTTGCATTTTTTCTGGCTTTACCCAACCAGCAGAGATAATTGGGCCAGTCAGTATACTGAAACTTTGTTGTGAATTGTGCTTTTTATCATTTCAAAAATGCTCGATGGTTCTAGTTACTAGAGAGGTATAGATATCTGAAATGTTAGCAAGACTTAAGTTTCTCAGACAGTTCATTTTAGAATGTTAAAATATTGTCTTTTCAGACTCTGAAGCGCTTGACACATTTGGACTTGCACAATAATAAGTTTACATCATTTCCTTCTTACTTGTTGAAAATGAATTGTGTTGCCTACCTCGATGTCTCTCGAAATGACATTGGACCCTCAGTGGCTTTAGATCCTGCGATGAAATGTCCAACTCTAAAACAGTTTAACCTGTCATATAACCAGCTGTCTTCAGTTCCTGAGAACCTTGCTGAAGTGGTAGAAAAGCTGGAGCAGCTAATTTTAGAAGGGTAAGATAGGGTTTATTAAAGAAAATAGTGTTGCCTAAATATGCTGACATTTCTACACTAATGAGTTTTAAACAAAAATATATAAAAGACAGAAGCAATTAATATGACTTTTTATCAGCTGACCTTATTTTCACAACTGATTATAAAATTAGTGAATCTTCTTTAATGCTATTCTTTGAAGGCAGATTGTTTTCATATTTTTAAAAGCATATTAATTCATGCAATTTAATCCTTATTTTGTTTCTTGTGACCAGAAATAAAATATCAGGGATATGTTCCCCATTGAGTCTGAAGGAACTGAAGATTTTAAACCTTAGTAAAAACCACATTTCATCCCTGTCAGAGAACTTTCTTGAGGCTTGTCCTAAAGTGGAGAGTTTCAGTGCCAGAATGAATACCCTTGGTAAGTGTTCTGTAAGGATCTCCTCCTCATCAGGCCTTTTAAGTAGTTCAAGATGAGTAAAAAATGGATATTTTGGATGGGGATTTAAAGGTGGTATTTCAGTTTATGCTATGCTGTTAAAAAAATAAAATTAGTAGGCCGGCAATAGGAAGAAATGAACTATCAAATTATGAAAAGACATGAGGGAAACTTAAATGCCTGTGGCTAAGGGAAAGAAGCCAATCTGAAAAGGTTACATACTGTCTGATTCTACTATAAGATATTCCAGAAAAGGCAAAACTCTGAGAACAGTAAAAAGATCAGCGGTTGTTGGGGGTTGGGCGGAGAGAGAGGCAAATAGGTAGAACACAGAGAGTTTTTGGAACAGTTAGACTATTCTGTATGATACTATACTGGTGGATACATATCATTATACATTTGTCAAAACCCATAGAATGTACAATACAAAGAACAGACCCCAATGTTAACTATGAACTTCAAGTGATAACAGGTGTGTCAATATTGGCTTATCAGTTGTAGCAAATGGCCAAACTAATGCAAGTTGTTAATAAGAGGGGAAAATGTGTGTGGGAAGATGGGGGTGTAGAAGAGAAGGGATATATTGGAAGTCTCTGGACTTTCTCTTCAATTTTTCTGTAAACCTGAGCTGCTCTAGAAAAATAGGCTATAATTTTAAAAAAATCAGCAGATTTGTATTGTCATAGGCTAAAATGACAATTACTAATAGTCAGTACACCATGGTTCCTTTTAGTCTGTTAAACTAAACATGTAAGTGGCATCCTGAGCTGGGTGAAGCATCCTTATACTGGAATATTGTGTTTTATACTAAAGTTTTTAAAGCAATTTTTTGGTGTTATAATTGCAATTATTATTACTGTTGTTTTTAGAAATAAAATTCATCATTTAGTAATTTTCAAATTAGTTAAGTTAATGCGTATCCATTCATTTCTTGCTCTTTGCAAGGTAGTACAATAATATATAATACTATCACCACTTTTATTAAAAGTCATAGTATACTCTAAGCTCTCTTAGCCTGTGAGATGATACAGGGAATTATGTACATTTGTGGCCTATCTGAACATCTTAATATTAAGGGACAGAATATTTTTAAGGCAATAAACAAGGACTCTCCATATCTTATTCTCCTCAATAGAGACCATGCATACTTTGCCACTCATGGGATTATTATATACCTGACTTGCTAATATAATTTTTAATAATGTTTAATAACAGAATATAGTTTGACTACTTATTTAAAAATATTTTAATGTGTCAGAACTTTCAGAAACTAAAAATGTTAAAAGTCATGTTAATTTGAATTTTTTCCCCATTTTTCCCTCCTTCCTCCATTCCTGAATATTGACCATGTTCTTACTATAAGCTTCAAGCTGAGGATAGAGTGATTCACTCACTAGTGAGCAAAGCAACTTTGGTCTTTGTCCTTAAGGAACTTGTTATTAAGTTCAGAAGACAGACAAGCATTAAGTGATAGGGCACATGTAAATGTAATTATATGTTGTGGTAAGTGCTGTGGAAAAGTTTCAGGATGATATTGGGTACCTCAAGGGGATCTGATTTAGATGTGGAGTTAGGGGAAGCATTTCTGTGCCTCTGATGTTTAAGTTGGGTCTGGAAAGAAGAGCATCGAAAAGGACCTTGAGGCTTGTTTATGGTCAATGTGTCATCTCTGTTGAATCTCACAAAAACCCGTTAGGTAGGACAGGTTTGACCTCTGCCTGACTAATTAAGGAAATTGAAGCACTGACATTTTTGTGTGACATGTTCAACAGCATACGATTAAATAACTTGCTGTGAAAGTTTGGCTAGACCTCAGTTCAAACATCTGTTTGCTTTGTACGACACAACCTTGATGGTTTGAGAAGTGGTCTTACATTTGAGGATGCCCCACGGAGGTGACTGACTATTGAGCAAGACAGCTAGCCATTCATCTCATGTGAAATGACGTTTTAGTTCTTTGATCTTATGACTGTTTTCCATACAGCATCTGAACCTTAAGACTCTTAGTTCTTAAGTGGAAAAGCATTTCTACTGATTTATTTTGCCGATAGGATGAGTATAATATGTATCTTTCTGCTTCTCAGGAAGACAACTTCTAGCAGTGTCCTGGAACATTTTAACATTTAAGGAGTTTCTAGATAAAGCATAACCCATATTTTTAACCTTGAAAATGCTTAGAAATGATTTCTCAAGACATTTCCACAGAGCTTTAGCTCTGTAGATCTCTAAAGAATCTCAGAGTTCATCTGGTCTAACTGCACTATTTTAGAGATGATAAAACAGGCGGTAGTATTTGCTGTTTCCTCAATTGTGTTCCACAGAATTTTATTCCTTGGAGTTACCTCTTACTGTATTTTGCCTTTGGAAATGCATAAATATACAAGAGTATTGAAAACTCTGAGATATTTTGCTTTATTTTACCTAATGTTTCCCAGTCTCTTAAGATTATATGATCAAATAATACTTTTATTAAATAATATCCATTATTGTTCCATAGAACATTCCTTATGAGATAGTACCATAATGAATTTTTATCTTTATACATATTGTGTATAAAGTGCTCAAAATTGTTTTGTTATTGTTACTTAAGAGCAATCTGAATTAATCGATAATATATGTCATAATAACATCACACATAGTTGGTAATGCATATTCTAATAATTTTTACTTTGTACACATGTTGGATAGATCAATTTGTATTTGCTTAGTTGTTTAGATTTTAGATTAAAAATCTGACAAGTATGGCATATTGTTTTGTTTAGTGACAATATGGGAATATTGTTTTATTTTTAAAAATAGATTTTTAAAAAATTGTCATTGTGAGAATAGAAATTAAATTCAGTGACACATCATTGATAACTGTCCTTATTTTTGACTTTAATGGAAATCTGATTAAAATATTATCTCATTTTTATTTTCTTTTAGCTGCTATGCCTTCTTTGCCTTCTTCCATAACAAGCCTTAAATTATCTCAAAACAAATTTACATGTGTTCCAGAAGCAATTTTGAATCTTCCACAGTAAGTTTATTGTTATTTTAATTTCAATTCACATGAGCTGGAACAGAATCTTTAGAAATATGGTTCCAATTTAAGCTTACAGAGGTCACTGATTTCTAAACCTACTTAGTTTAATGTTTTTGTATGTATGAATGTTTAATTTTTCACTTGACCAAAGATTCAACTTATTATTTAAACTTTAAACTTTTATGTTAATTTAGTGGATTATTGTGTCAAAACAATTTAAGTTTGTTGAATTGATTGCTGAATTAATATAATCAAATGAGATTACACTGGCTATCACTTTAACTTTTAAAATTTCAATTGCTCTCAGAGGTTGTTATGTTGCAAAGGTACTATTAACTTTGAGATTTTTTTTAACTTTTAAATATTTTATTTTAAAGATGTGGGGTACAATTCAAGGTTAGGTATACAAGTGTTCACTATCAGGTACCCTTGTTGAATAGGTGTGTTCCCCCTCTCTGGCAGTTTCCTTCAACTGCCAATCCCACACCCCTCCCCTGGCAGTTTCCCACTATCGTCAATCCCTTTCTCATAGTATTATGCTAATTGTTCAGGTCCACTTATGAGTGAGAACATGTGGTACTCTGTTCTTTGTTTTGGTGATAGATTACTGGGTATAATAGACTCTAAATTCATCCAAGTTGCTGCGAAATCCTTATGTTTGTCCTTCTTTATGACTGCATAATACTCCTTTGTGTTTATATACCACCTTTTTTTTTATCCTCCAGTTTCGATGGGCAGTAAGGTTGATTCCATGTTTTTGCTGTTGTGAATACTGCTGCAATAAACATGCGTGTGCAGGCATCTTTTTGGTAGAATGATTTGAACTTCTCTGGGTATATATTCCCAACAGGAGATTGCTGGGTCATATGGAAGGTCAATTTCTGGTTCTTTCAGAAATCTCCACGCTCTCTTCCAAAGAAGTCGCACTAGTTTGCATTCCCACTAGCAGGGTAGAAGTGTTCCTTTTTCTCTGCATCCTCGACAGCATCTTTTGTTGTTTGTATATATTAATGATGGCCATTCTTACTGGGGTTAGGTGGTATCTCAATGTGGTTTTGATTTGCTTTTATCTGTCGATGAATGAGGCTGAGTAGTTTTTCATGTGTCTGTTGGCAGCCCGTATATCTTGTTTTAAGAAGTGTCTATTTATGTCTTTTGTCCACTTTTTAATGGGACTGTTTGTTTTTTCCTTTCAGCACGTTTGAATTCCTTGTGGATCCTAGATGTTAGACCTTGGTCAGATACACAGGTGGCAAATACTTTTTCCCATTCTTGAGCTGTCTCCCTGCCGTCTTGATGGTTTCTTTTGCTCTGCAGAAGCTTGTCAGTTTGATGAGGTCCCACTTGTCTATCTTATCTCTTATGGCATAGGCACTTGGGGTTTTGATCAGGAATTGGTTGCCAGTTTCAATTTCCATAAGGGTGTCTCCTGCATTTTCTAAGATTCTTATAGTTTGAGATTTTATGTTTAGGTCTT
>CAUYQG010251286.1:0-40370 GCA_963574415.1 Tarsius wallacei
GCGTGCCTGTAATTCCAGCTACTGGGAAGGCTGAGGCGGAAGGATCGCTGGAGCCCAGCAGGTCGAGGCTGCGGTGGCCGGGAGCAGCCACTGCACTCCAGTCTGGGTGACAGAGTGAGACTCCAACTCAAAAAAAAAAAAGAAAAAGAAAAAATGTAATCCTCATGGTCTACTCAATTCATGGAGAAGCAGCAATGCATGTAAATATGAGAATTTAAAGTGACTTTAGGTTAACCACAAGCTGTTTATTTGAATAGCTGTGGATAGCCACCTCAATAAGCCTGCTTCACTGTAGAAATTGAATCCACAGCTGTGGCAGCAAAATTCTTCCTCCAGAGATCACATAGGATCCCTTGAGGAAATGCCTAAGGATGCCCAAGATTAACACACTGAGAAAGAGCGTGGGCGTTTTCGGGTATTCTAAGACAGAAATGGTTGTCACAAATGAAGTTAGAGAATAGCTGACTTTTGTTTAGGTTATAATTGTTCTCTTCCTTTGCTTGATTTAAAACCTTTTTTTTTGAGAGACATTTACTAGATTTCTTTTGTTAGAAAAGTTTCTTCCCTCTAAAAGAAGAACGTGTCTTCAGTGCTGCAAACTCCAAAGCAAAAGAACTTTGAGTAAATTTTCTGTTGAAACATAACATGCATAGTGCAATGCACACACATCTGAATTTTCAGCCCAGTGAACGTTGACAGTGCTGACACCTTCAAGCAACCACCAATCAAGAAGATATGGACTACTAGCAAGCTGCACCTTTCTGTGTAGAGTGGCCTTACTTTGATACTTGTTACCACAGATCAGTTTTACCTAGTTTTTAACTTTTCACAATTAAAACATACAGTATTTACTCTTTTTTTGTCTGTTGTCTTTCACTTAGCATCATGTTGGTGATTTATTCATGTGGTTTTGTATATCTGTGGTTTGTCTTTTGTCATTGTTGCACGGCCTTTCATATTGAGTATACCAAAATTTATTTAACCATTCCAGTACCAGTGGATATTTCTTGACTTTAGGCTATTATGAATAATGTGATATGAACAAGTCTCATGGTGCACATGTAAATGCATTTCAGTTGGGCATCTACTTAGAAGTGGAATTACAGAGTATAATCAAGAGCATGCTATATTCTGCTTTACAAGAAACTGCCAACAAGTTTTCCACATTGGTCTTACTGATTTACATTCTCACTGGTAATGGATAAAAGTTTTTGCTGCCCAAGGTCATTTCCAACACTTGATGCTGACAGCTTTAAATGTAGACATTCTGGCAGTGAGGAGTGATATTTCAATGTGGTGATAATTTGCATTTTTCTGATTATTGATGAGGTTGAGCACCTTCAGCTTATTTATTGGTCATTTGGATATCTTTTTTTTGTAAAGTGCTTGCTTAAGTCCTTTTCTTAGTTAAAACATGTTTTTGTTGCTTTGTTATTGATTTGTAGTTTTTAAAAATATTCTGAATATAAGTCTTGTTCCAGATATATGTATCAAAATTTTCTTCTCCTGATTTGTGCCTTTCATTCCCTTAATTGTATCTCCTGATGAACAGAAGTTCTTCACTTTATTAAAGCCCTACTTATTAGTCTTGTCCTTTCTGGACTTTTTGCATCCTGTTTAAGAAGTCTTAATGAACATTAAGATATTTTCCTATGTAATCTTCCGAAAGTTTTATAATTTCATTTTCATATGTAGTTCTATAGTAACTTGGAGATGACTTTTAAACGCAGCACGTGTAGAGATCCACGCTCAGGGTTCCCCTTGGACACGCTCAGCTGCTCTCGTGGTTCTCAGCTGGAAGAGCACCTTTTCCTCACAGCCCTGCACTCTCACCTCAGTCAAAATTGGAGGACTGTATGCCTGTGTTTCTGGACTTCCACTGTGCTTAATTTGTTTATCCTACACCAAAATCATACAGTTTTGATTGCTATAGATTTATAAAAATTGTCCTTATATCTGGTAATATATGGGGGGGGCCCTAAAAGCCTGGTATTATCCTTTGGAGGGTGGACCCCTGGTAGAACACTTGGAATTTGCTTCTTCAGATCACACAGTCAACTAAGATTTCATCTGAAAGTTTTGAGAAGGTTGCATCACGATTTGTGGAGGAAACATTCCAAGCTGTGACAAACAGGTGACTCCT
Organism: Tarsius wallacei; assembly: GCA_963574415.1. NCBI lineage: Eukaryota > Metazoa > Chordata > Mammalia > Primates > Tarsiidae > Tarsius > Tarsius wallacei. The sequence continues at coordinate 2,144 of CAUYQG010251286.1, forward strand.
TCTACCATGACAGCTCATCTGCCCACACCTTTCTGAGCGTTCAGCCGTTTTTGATCAAAAACAGCATGAACCCCATGTCCCACCCTTCCTATTCACCTGGTTTCACCCCCAGTGACACTTTTGTGTGTCTCCCAGATGAAAAAAGTTCTCAAAGGGAAACATTTTGCTGATGTAGTAGAAGTGAAAACAACACATGGCAGAGGCGCTAAAAGGTATAAAACTGATGTGTTCAAAAACTGTTCTGAACAGTGGAAAAAGTGTCTCGATAGGTGTATTGCATCAAACGAAGAGTACTTTGAAGGTGACTGAAGTGTAAACAGGTAGGAATAAATACACCATTTTTATAAATAAATTCTAATCTTTATGAAGTACCTCATAAGTACTTCAACTTTGTTTCTCTTCTTCAAGATTGTCCTTGCTGTTCTGATCCCTGTGTTTCCTGTGTGTATTTTAGTATCAACTTGTACATTTCTACCAAAAGAAAAAAGGCTGCAGGAATTTTGATTACTATTGTATTGAATCTATAAGTCAACTTGGGCTTAACTGACAAGCTTAACAACATTTAATCCTTGGATTCACAAACATTATATCCCTAACATATATTTATGATTTACTTAGTAGGTTTCAGCAATGCTCTGAAGTCTTTTATAAAGGTTTTATATATTTTTGTTGGATTTATTTTCTGATATTGATATTTGTATACTATTGTGAATGTCATTTTTTTCCTAAATTTCACTTTTTAGATGTGTGGTATTGGTGTATCTAGACATGCAACTCGGTTTTGCACACTGACCTCATATCCAGCAACCTTAATGCATTCAGTTATTAATTCAAATAATATAATATTATTTTGTACTGCAAATAATGACAGTGTCTTTTGTTTCTTTCTAGCCCTGGTTTTTTTTTCCTTTGGCTTTATTGCCTCAGTTCTTACTCCAAGCAGAACATTAAGGGAAGCAGACTGTGGAAATCCTTGTCTTGCTCTCAATTCATTGGTGGAGCCTTCAGCATCTGCCACTGTTTAGGTATGGACCTAATACCATTAGGTGGGTATTTTCGTAAATCTTCTTCATCATATTTAAAAAATATCCTTCTATTTATGTTTAGCTGAGGTTTTATTTTTAATTGTTTGAATTGTAAATGAATGCTGAATTTTATTGTATGATATTTCCACCGTAGTTGATATTATCAGACAGTTTTTATCCTTTATTCTGTTAGTATGTTGCATTACTGGGGTTGATTTTAAATGTTAAGGCAACTTCCTCACTAGGTGTAACATATTATTCTTTTTACATAGTGTTGTATTCATTTTTTCTATATTGGTAAATTTTTTTTTTTTGCCTGTATGCGTGAAAGAACTTTCTCTGTAAATTTTGTTTGTTTTCTCCTTTTCTTATAACAAGATTATATTGACTTTATATGACAAGTTGGGAAGTGCTCCCCCTTCTGTTCTCTGGAAGAGTTTGTGTGGGATTGGTATTCTTTCGTCCTTAAATATTTAGAAAAACTTACCAGTTTAGTCTTCCAGCTCTTTGCGGGAAAGTGTGAAATTATAGATTCAATGTCTTTAATAGATTTAAGTCTTTATTTATTATTATTTTTTGTTAGAGATGGATTCTCACTATGTAGCTCAGGGTGGTCTCAAACTCCCAGTCTTAAGTGATCCTCCTACCTTGGCCTCCCAGATTGCTGGGATTTCAGGCGTGAGCCACCACTCCCAGCCAGATGTTAGCCATTTAAGAGTTTCTATCTCTCCTAACTTCAGTTTTGGTTCATAGAGTTTTCTAAGCACATTGTCTCTTTCATCCACATTTTAATGTTTTTTTTGCATAAAGCTATTTATACTATCATCTTATTGTCTTCTTCATACATGTAGAATATGTAGTAATATTCTTCTTTTTTATTTTGCATATTGGTAATTTTTATTGTTTCTCTCCTTTTTTTACTCAATCAGTGTAGCTAGAAGTTTACCAATTTTACCAATTTTTCAAAGAATATGCTGCTTTGTTGAGTTTCTTTTGTTTTCTATTTTATTGGTTTATGCTTTTATGTCTATGATTGTCTTCCTTCCACTCTCTTTGGGTTGCTATTTTCCTCTAGTTTTTGAGATGAATATATATGTTATTAATTTGGATTCTTATTTTGAAATAAAACATGTACTTATTGAAATCATTTCACTTTTGGGGGGACTGACTTTGTCCTGCATTTTATCCTATGTTTTAAATAGACAGTATTTACTAAGGTTAACTTCAAATATTTATCTTTTCATGTGTTCTTCATTTCTTTCAAAATTTTCACTCTTCCAAGAAAAATTTTCTGCCTCATTCTCATGAGTTATAGTTGTCTGGAAACATCTTTATTCTCACTTTCATTTTGGAAGAAAATCTTTGTTGGTTATGCAATTTTAGATTGTCATATATATTCTATAAACACTTTAAAGCTGTCATTACAAGTCTTCTCATTTCTATCTGTTGAAAAGTCAACTGATTCTCTAGATATGGCTCTTTAAAGGTATCATGTTATCTTACTCTTGTTACTTTTAAGATTTATTTCTGACCAGGTGTGGTGGCTCACGCCTATAATCCCAGCACTTTGGGAGGCTGAGGTGAGATGATTGCCTGAGCCCATGGGTTTGAGACCAGCCTGGGCAATTTGGCAAGATCTCATCTCTACAATAAGTCAAAAAATTAGCCGGGTGTGGTGGCACGTGCCTGCAGTTCCAGCTACTTGGAAGGCTGAGGCGGAGAGATTGCCTGAGCCCGGTAGGTCGAGACTGTGGTGACCGTGAATGTACCACTGCACTTCAGCCTGACCAACTCAGACTCCAAAAAGAAAAAGGAAAAAAAAGGATTTATTTCTTTATCTTTGGTTTTCAGCAGATTTAATCTGACAATGTCTAGTGTCCAAAGTCATGAAAAGTCGAGATTTTACTCCACTTGTCCCCCAAGTCCTAGGAGAGTGTTGCTGTGGTTTGTGTCACCACTAAGGAGTTTGACCGTAAAGGACCTGGATGGTAGCATGGACAATAAGGCTGACTGACCTTTGCCCCAGAGGGAGACACTCTCTTTGTGATACTGGATGTTGTGCAAGCCTGGTTTTTCCTCTCTGAAGATAAACACTTTATCTTCCAAAGCTGCTCACTGAACTGACACCCTTGGAAAGAGTATCAGTCAGGGGGCCACAGTGCCTCTGCTCACAGCACTTGCAGGGACCTGGGAGCCTGCCAAGAGGGGTCTTCACAACAAATGCTTCTACTCTGCATTTGCTTCTGGCGAGTTTTCCCATGAGTGCATTCATTGCTGTGGTTAATCAGACAGAAGCTGTAGCCACATCCTCTCCACCTGTCTCACGTGGTGTTTAAGTCGTCTGAGGCAGCTGTGTTGTTAGTTCTAAAAGAGCCTGGATTGCATTGGTTCCTATCATATTCAAAAGATGTCCTTTATCTCAACATCCCTCCTAAGTTTTTTGACTTTTTATCTTTTAGCACTTTCTTCCACTTTTACTTAAATTGTCTCTTTTCCAATCCATTCAGAGAGTGTAGTGGTTCATGAGACCAAGACCCAAAATAAACGAGAAAATGACTTTCAGGAGGAATGAATCTTCAAACTTTCTAGGGAGATGGATGTGTGAAACATTCAGACATTCTTTCATTTCAGAATCTTCTTTGCCTGGTTTTTGTCATTTTAATTCCTTCCAATTGTATAGTATCTAGCTTATAAAATGGCTTTCATAGGGCTATGGTCTACATTTGTGTGTCCCCGTCAAAAGTCATATTTTGAAACCTGACACCCACTGTGATGTTAGGAAGTGAGTCATGAAGGTGGAGCCCTTATGAATGAGATTCGTTTCCTTATAAATGAGGCTCCAGAGAGTTCCCTCATCCCTCCAGCAAGCCAGAACACAGTGAAAAGGCAACATCTATGAAATAGAAATCAAGCCCTCACGAGGCACCAACCTGGTGAGCACCTTGACCTTGAAATGTCCAACCTCTAGGACTGTGAGAAATAAATGTCTACTGTTTTTAAGTCACAGTTCATGGCACTCTGTTACAGCAGCTTAAACAGACTAAGACACATTGTTCCAATATCCACTGATCTGTCTGCCTCTTGCTGTCAGTGAGACCACTGCTCTAACATACACCAATGGAATCTGAAAGCTGGACATTTCGAACTCATTTTTGATGCCTGTATTACACATCCTCCTCACCTTTTGTTAGGCGCCTGGGTCTTTCCTGCATGTGGTTCTCCCATTGTCACACCCTCCTTTGCTCCCCTCCCCTCAACTCCTGTCTGCTCTCTGTGCCTGTCTTACCATCTTCTCCAGTGCTATCTAGGCTATCCCTGACCAAATCTTCCCTGGGGCATGTGGAAGGGACCTCCACTTGTCTGGTGAATACTCCAGGTTCCACTCTGCTTTTTCAGTGTGTTTGTTTAGTTGCTTTTTCTACCAAGCTTTGAGCAAAAGTATGTTGTTCCCTTTCTTTATAAAATTTGGAGCAGCCTTGTCTGTAGTTCCCTTGACTCTGAGATCTCGGCCTCTCAACATTGACTGCTTGGCAGTCTTAAACTTTACTTTTGTCTTTCTTATGCCTGTCACCTCCTTACATTTAGGCATTTAAGCCTGTCCTTCTCCTCCCCAGAAATACCTTTTCACTTCTGTCCACCTTTTCAGAGTCAGTGCAAATACCATTTCTTCCATCAGAACTTCTTCACCCCAACTGAACATGATTTCTCCATTCTGTATTGTCATTTTCCAATCATACACTACCTTTTATATGTCTGAAAAGTTCTATTTTTGGTGATTAAAATTGTTTCATTTATGGACATCTTACTTCCTATCTTACTTACTGTCTTGAGGACAAGGAATTTTTGGTGTGTTTATTTTTAGGACAGACTCAGAGTTTGCCTTTTGTTTGTATATAGTTGATGCTCAATATTTGCTTGCCTTATTAAATATTTTTGAATCTAAGTACTAAAGTAAACTTGGGATTGTTTTTCTGCCTCCTTATTACTCTTTTAGACATATTTTCTTCGCATTGAATTTCATAGTTTTAAGTATTTCAAGTTTATAAACAACCACTCATCATTTCTAATGCTGCACATAGAGGTCTGGACAATATGCATAATATCTACTGCATTAGTTGACCATCTTTGTGACACCAGTGTTTAGTCTGAGTGTGCTGGCTAATTTCACTTATATAATAAAGTGTCCCGTTCCTATGAGTCACAGTTTTTTGCAAGACTGCCATAATTTACCTTAATTATGTAACTCATCTCAGGCTCAGGAAGAGGGAGTAAAGTTGAGAGACTGAGGTGGAACTAACTTTCCTCAGGAAGTGCTCTGTCCTGGGCACACTCCCCCTACCTCATCTGGTGGTTCACACCATTTGCTTGGTAGTTACATCTATCTTGAGACAGTCAGCATTTCACTTGCTGATCTGAAAGAGTAGATTGGGATGGAGAAGGTCAGAGAGTCTTGGGACCCACTGGGGTAGGGTATTTAGCAGTGTAGGCATTTGGGGGGGTGGTCTTGGATATGAACCCTCACTGGACTTAGTTTTATTTTGTTTTACTTCTTAGCCTTGTTCTTCTGGAGGCAGATGGTGGTTGAGTCACCGTGACCATCTAATAACTAGGGACACCTACACACATGCAGAGTGTTCACCGACCTCAACAGACCTCAAGCATCCAAGGAACAACTTGCAAAGTAGTCTATTTTCCCAGCAAGGAAATCCACTGGGGCCAGGCATGGACCAGCGTGGGAGGAGAAATGACTCCTCTCCCCAGGGGTGAGCTCCTTTAAACCCAAATTGCCTGAGTTGTTCCATTCTCCTCTTTGTCACTGCAAATTCAATTATGAAATAACAACCAGAGAAGCATGAGAACATACTCTGCAATAATTCCACACAATTCTTTTCAGCTTTGACTGCTTGCAGGGCCCATGTAGACACCAGAACTTGAGAGAGGAAAAGAGGACTCTGTGTTTCTAATTGTTCTCTGATGTCCCATTGAAGTGGGTTTGCGTTGTCTGTGATGTGTGCATGCATGTGTGCACACGTATCTATTCAGGTGTAATGCACACATGGGACAAGGTCAGCTGACACAGGAAATGACCCATCAGGGATCCCTCCCCCAGGCCTGGCAGCCTCAAGTCACAGCAGCTGCCATGTGACCATCAACCTCTGCCATCTCTGTCTGCCATAGACTGGAACTTGTTCACTGACATAGTGTATGCTGGAGATAATTTTCACTGGTGGAGTAAGTGGCAATTAAATGTGGATTGCTATAGAATGCTATGTGTGTCCACGTGCATGAACAAAGATCTAAGAATCTTGTAAACCCCGCAGCTGCACAGTTGGGAGATCACTGTACAACGTGTCACCTCTACAAGCTGCAGCAGGAGGACGGGCTACCTGTGTGTCCTTGGAATCTGAGCAGGGACTTCTGAGTGTGGTAGCGCTGTGTTTTCCAGGAGGAGTTCACTGGAGAAAAACTTCTGCAGGACATGTGTCGGGTTTTGGCGACTTTTCCCCTGCTGGCCCCTTCACTAGGAGGAATTCATGTGTTGAGTCCTAACCTTCAACGTGACTATATCTGGCATTAGGGCTTTAAAGCAAATAAGGTTAAAGTAGATCATCAGGGTGGGGCCCTAATCCACGTGAAGTGGTGTCCTCAGAAGAGGAGAAGACACCAGGGCTTGCTCTCGCCTCTCTCCATCAGGTGAGGACACAGTGAGAAGGCGCCGTGATCTGCAAGCCAGGAACCAAGCCCTCACCCGACACCGCATCATCTGGTGCTCTCCAGCCTCGATAGCTCTGAGAAGTAAATGTCTGCTGTCTAAGCTTCCCAGTCTGTGTATTTTGTATTTGAAACTTGATTTGCTTATCCATTTGCCTGTACTTGAGGAAGGTAGATAAGCTGAGCTACCTCTCTTTGTCTTTCATGTCTGTTATATTTTCCTGTTCTTTTCCTTTTTTCCAGTTTCAGCTGTATTTTGATGGAACTTTCCAAGTTTCTTTCCCACCCTGGCTCATGGTTTTGTCATGTCATCATGCTCCTCACCATCTTCCTTCCACTCCTAGGCCTTCCATTCATTCTGCATCTTTGTTTTGTCCATTCCCTTCTCAGCCTGTCCCTTCTACCTCAGCCTTGGTGCTTACTGCATTTATAATATCCCATTTTATGCCTTTATGCTCTCTTCAATTTCATTGAAATAACAAGCATATGTTGCTCAAATTTAGCCTGTGTTTCTCACAGCAAGTCAAAAGTGTATGCCTTTTAAACTTATTTAGGGCCATATTTCTCTTTCCATGTGGGATAATTTTTTCAGAGACCATATCCTTCCTTAATTATGACTCTTTGGGGAAAGAAAGTAGAAATAGGTCTAGATAGCCCAGAGTTGTCTTCATGGCTGTCTCCCTATCCCTGTTTTTATTGCAATGCTCACTCAGACTAAAGCTGGGGCTGTTGATTTCCAGGGTAGTGACCCAGCAGCTGCCAGTCTGAGAAAAGAAGGCGTGGAGGCAGGGGCACCCCAGAAATGGGGACTCGGCCACTGCAGTGTAAGGCCCGTTCTCCAATAAGTCACCAAGTTGGAGCTGGAGCTCTTGGAGCCTTGCCTGTTTGTGGGTGCCACTTCCCACAGGGCCCATTGATTCCTGCTGCAGCAGGGGCAGGTGGGGTCATCACACTCTCCTCCATCGGCCCAGGGCAGTTGCTCCCAGAGTTGCACCTGTTCCCGTGAGTGAGGGATACCACAGAAAGCCTTTATCCCCATCGATGCCATAGAAAGTTCTTACTCCCAAATGTAGAGGTACTGGGAATCCTGCTAGGGTTCACTCTGCTTTTTCAGAGGAGTGACATACAGGGGAGTCCCTCCTCCCGCAGGGGTGTGGATGACACACGCTTACCCTACATTAATCTTCCTTGCTTACTAGAGTAACGATCTTGAAGAGGCCTCTGTCCATTGTACTTTTAAGTTTGTGCCATGGTGACTGCATTAGAGACTGTTCTTTTTCCCCTCAATGCTAACCTTTTCCCCTACCTTAGAAATAGAGCCATTGAGTTTTGGTCAAGTCCATGGCTACCTGGAATCAGGGCTGTGTCTTAGGTCCCTGGCATCTCTCTGTGACCACGTGGGCATCCAATATGTCTGAAATGGAAGTATCACGTGCTCCTTACTTGGACTGGTCTTTGAAGAAGGAGGCATCCCCTTCTGTGGCCTCCTTCCTCATTCCTGCGGGGATTCAGAAGTGATGGCTGGAGGTTCAGCAACCATCCTGGACCACGGGAAAGGAGCCACAGGGGATGGGAGATGCCTCAGTCCCTGGTGACTGTGGGCTGCCACCCCAGCCCCAGGCACTCACTTCGGAATGCTCTGGGAGAAAGGAAAATATCAAGATGTTTCCTAAAATGATCCTATCCTGCTCCTCTTCATAGGGGTATTCGTGTAATAAAACTACACATGCTGAGGAAGCACCTTCATTTTATCATTAGAAAACGTCAATTAATGCAATGAACGAAGGAAGGGAAAAGTGGAGACGGTCCCTAAGAGCATGTCACCAGCAGCCAATGTCCCTCATGCTGTGGGCAGTCCCGGTTCTCACCACCTCACTGTGTGGAGGAGGGAGGGTGGGGGGGGGCGTGTTTGTGGGCACCCGACCACACTCTACTTAGTGTTGATCCCTTCAGTGACTCAGAAGTTGATCATTATTGTGCCCCTTTTGCAGCTAAGAAAACTGAGGTTCAGAGGGGTTGGCAGTGCCTGAGTTTCCAGAGCTCTGAGGGTGGAGCCGATATTGAAGCCCAGGGCCCCAGAGGTTCTCCGTCTCCACCCACCCCTGGTCCTGAAGTGGGGGTGGAGGTGACTATGTGTTGAGTGTGGTTTAGTCACTTCTCTTTAGAGATGTTTTCTCTCTTTAGAGATGTTTTCCTCTTTTTGGCAAACCCAGCAGAAATAAGAGCATTTATTTCTTCCCTTCTCAGTCCTGAATTGTCCTGTGAATCACGCAGAAGGAGCCCAATCAAACAGAAGAAAGTACCCTAACCCCCAAGTGGGCTTTAGTGTTTTTACCGACCTGCAATCTAGTAGAGGAATGTTGTTACTTATGTCCAGAATGATCAATTATGGTTTCATAAAATCTACTTAAAACACAAAAAAGCAGAAAATAGTTTTAGCATACAAGGTAGAGAACATATTAGAAGATCATAAGGTATTGCTAGAAACATTCATTTAAGTATTTTTATTCCTAACTATGGCATGTAGTTCTTTACTGAAAGGGTCAAGGAATCCATCATAACAAAACTGAGAAAAAAAACAGAAAATAAAGCTCAGGATACGTTGAACATAGTACAAAGTACAAGTTCAATGCAACTTTTAAAAGGTTTATATATATGTGCTTGTGTGTGCAGCAGGCCATGGTATAAAATGGTCTCTTACTTTAGAAGGCACGAAAGAAGTTTAAAGCTAGTGTTTTAGAAAATCTTTATTACTAAGATACACCAGTATCCATTAAAGAATCAGTTTAGTGTTAGCTCTTTGGTTTTTAGTAGACCCTTGTAACCACTTTGCCAGGAGCTGGACTGTCCATAAGGACATTTATTTGCCACAGGCAATGAGGCTGGTAAAGTTAACTTACCAATGATGAACACCCCTTTTCTTAGTGGAAGGATTTAATAGCCCTCGAGTCTCTAGCTGACACATATCTGCAATTTGAAAGTTATTTTTTAAAAATTCGCATTTGGAATTTTATTCATCAGCACATTTGTACATAAAGTGCTTTAAATTTGCTTTTTTAAAAAAAATTATTTTAGAGATGTGGGGTACAATTCAGGGTTGGGTATGCAAATGTTAATTATGCAGTTACCCTTGTTGATGAGGTATTTCCCCCACTCCCCTAGCAGTTTCCTATTACTGCCAGTCTTACCCCCACCTTTCCCTGGCAGTTTTCCATTACTGCCCATCTCTTTCGTATAGTATTACAGTAGTTGTTCAAGGTCTGCTTATGAGTGAGAACATGCGATACTCAGTTCTTTGTTTCTGTGACAGATCACTCAGTATTATGGCCTCTAAGTCCATCCAAGTTGCAAAATTCATAATTTTGTCCTTCTTTATGGCTGCATAATAGTTCATCAGGTATATATACCACATTTTAAAAATTCTGTCCTCTTTCTATGGGCAGTACGGTTGGTTCCATGTTTTTGCTAGTGTGAATAATGCTGTAATAAACATGTGTGTGCATGTATCTTTTTAACAGAGTGATTTGAGTTCCTCTGGGTATATTCCCAGTAGGAGGTTTGCAGGGTCGTATGGGAGGTCAATTTTTAGATCTGAAAACTATTTTTACACAAAACCTGCTTTTCTCTTTTGAAATGAAGTTGAACAGGTGGAGCAGACTACGGATCTTGCCAGTACCAGGGAGACCACCACCATGGGGACCTCCTTTTGGGACTGTACCCCAGTTTCTCTTCAACCTTCTCTGGGCCTCTGTTACTTGTGGAAAATGGTGGGGCATGGCCCAGAATAAAGAGCTGGGGGTTGTAACTTTGAAAAACAGGTTCGAATCCCATGGTGACCACTTTTACCCTGTGAGACTTCTAGCAAGTTGTCTCACATTTACAGGTTGGTTCCTCATTAGTAAAATGGGGCATTAACATCCACGCTGCTGAGCAAAAAGTACCCAGCCCAGTCTGCAGGGCATGGTGGGTGCTTGGTACTTGAGAAGAAGGATGCTCATCTGGGTAAGTGGTAAGGGGCAGGGAAGGGACACACAGATATTTACAGATTGAGTAATAATTTGTTTTAGTTCTGCTTCAGTTTGCTAAGGGCTTAATAAAGCAGAGCCTCCTTGAAACACTAAACATATCCTTTATTCAACAAATATTTACAGAATGCCTAATAATTTGTTTAGTTCTACTTCAGTGTGCTAAGAACTTAATTAAAGCTGAGCTTCCTTGAAACACTAAACATAACCCTCCTTCTCTGGGATACCCTCAGATTCTGAAGGGAAGCTGTATCCCTTCTAAGCAAACATCCTCAGCTCCTTCAGTGCCTCCCATGAAGTGAGGCTGCCTGGCCTCATTTTCTTCCATGCGTTCTGAACATTCAGTGTGTGTTCTGAGTGGTGTCACTGCAGCTATGACCTCGCCAGTACATGTGCAACGAGATTCTTGTCACCAAATTTTGAGACTGAAACAACCTTCCAGGTATTATTCCATATGAGGCTGTGATCAGCTCTGGTTCCTGGAGTTTACTCTAAGCATAGAAATGGCATCCATCTGTCATGTACTTAGGGCAAAAGATTTTATTAAGTGCAGGATACTGTGTCTCTCCCTAGTAAATTTCATACTGTTTTCCTATCCTATCCACTCTGAAACAAGTGCAACTTATAAAATCATGTTACTTCAGTGCTGTATTTTTCAGATGTGGAAAGTAGTTTGGCCATGGACTCAGGAGCTGGTCTGTGCAGAGCCAGCATCACATCTTGGACCACCCAACTCCACCACAAAGCTCTTCCTGTGGCGGTCGGCCTCCCTGTGGGTGGGTCTTCTTCTATTACAGACTACCTCCCTCTCCTGGCATTCCGGCTTGCACACATTGAGCAGTGAGGCCTTCTGGGCCTTCCTGTTGCCCCAGGGACCCAGTACCCAAGGCGTGGGGAGACCACTTCCGGTCTGCTCTGTGCTGCCTCTAGACACTACTGCCTCTGAAACACATTTTCTGGTTCTCACCCTGACCACAACTCTCTTATCACTTTCTTCCCCTTTTCACACCTCCTGGTGACTTTCATTTCTCCCTAGCTTGCCAGCCCTATGGCATTTGTGTCTCCCCTTCCCTCCCTTTCTTCTCTGCCTGGTCTGGACCCTGTGCAGGCTGTGACTTCAACAAGATCCCTGATTTTTGACTTCTAGTCATCCTTATGCAACAACTTCAGAATCCCTAAATTCAGATGAGTTCCTCTCTACTCTAGGAATATCAGTGATCATTTCCTCCCTTTTTACTGCTAAATAATATTCCATTGTATGCATTTACCAATTTTGCTTATCCAGTAATCCATCCATGGACACTTTTGAGTGCTTCTACCCTTTGGCTATTGTGAATCAGGCTGTACTGAATAATATTGGTGTATAAGATTTATTCAAGTCCTGCTTTCAAATCTTTTGCATGTATTCCCAGAAGATGAGTTGCAGGAATGTATGATAATTTTATGTTTAACTTTTTGAGAAACCTTCATACTGTTTTCCATAGTGGGGTTACCATTTTACATTCCCACCAACAGGCCACAAGAGTTCCAGCTTCTCCACATCTTTGCCAACACTTGTTATTTTCCATTTGGTCAATAATAGACATTCTAAATGTGTGAAGTGATATCATAATACAGTTTCGTTTGCAAAGATCCCAAATAATTATCAAACAAACACCCCACACTTCCGTTTTTCACTAGCCTGTGTCGCTGACCTTACCAGGACCAGGGAGGCCACCACCAAGGAGCCCTCCTTTGGGGACTATACCTCAGTTTCTCTTCAACCTCCTCTGGGCCTCTGTTATTTGTGGAAAAGATGCAAAGGACCCTGGCAAGCCCCCTCAAACACAGGTTTCTGATAACTTCAGGATCATATCACTTCAATTAGGTAAATATTCCCAGAACTCTAATGAAGAAGCTGACTCCATAAAACTGCTAACAGAAGCAGGTTAAGAGTTAAGAATACCAAGACAATACTCTGCCAATGTTTTCACGCTAAATCAGCCAATATTAAAGTTGTTAAGACAGGTAGTTTGAGTGAACACCATGGTCCAAGTCAAATTACCCTGATAACCCCATTATTAAACAATGTTATGCACCTGAGTTGGAGAAACAAAACTGATATTTAAAAGGGTATGAATTCAGTGTTAAGCAGGGACTCCTGGAGAGCATAGATGCTACCTTATCTTTCTTGGGTCCATTGTTAAGGATTCGACAATCTGTGACTCATCATGGAAGAGATAAAATGATCCAAATTATATTAAAAATATCGATGTAGTGACTGTTCTAAATTGCTATAATGGTTTATAACTATAATTAATGCTTGGTTTGTCTGACCCATAATCCTGGGAAGACAAACAAAACTTCATGATGGACCATTTGAGCATCTATATATGGATTTCATTCAATTGTCATTTTTAGTGCAGATTTCTGGGTATAGAGAAGATTTTCTGTGCAAGATGGCTAATATTTTAATGGTAGAAAATGTGTTTCCCTCCCACCACACTGTAGCAAAACTGCAGGACCTTGAACATTGAGTTTGTAACCACAACTCAGAAGGGCTCCTTTAGATGTTTTGAACTCTACACCCACGGGAGGCCTTCAGGTAAATCTAACCAGAGAAGCTTCTCTTAAAGCTAGACATGGACAGCTTTCCCAAGATCAAGGCTTCTGTGTTATCATGAGACTCTTAATGCTCTCAATTTTTTTTTCTTGCTTCTGCCTCTATGAAAAACGAAATTGGAAAAGCAGTCATGTGTGCACCCATGAGGTGTACTTTTATTTGTGGAAGATTTCACAGCCAGCCTTGTATACAGACAATCCTAAGCCTTGAGAGATGGACGATGGAGGGCCAATGTAGATGAGGAATTTTAATGGTACCTTTGTTGCTTCATAATCAGTCAGAAACAGAACATTGGTCCCTTCTCTTATCCAACATCAAGGTTAAAGAGAACATCGCTAGGTCTTCACACTTCTGATCAAGCATAATTTGATAGGTCTTTTTTCCCACGATTTGGAGTAAGTAAGGCAGTGATTAGAAATGTATCTCTCATAATAGGCTCTACAGACGATTCCACGGGAAAGGTTATAGTTGCATAGCATATTGCTAATCATTCTCTTTCTAAAGTTGTACCACACAATAGAATTGTTCTAGATCACCTGATGGACAAACAGAGGGGTGTCTGTGAAGTTGATGACACTAGTTGTTGTATACGGATGAATATGATCAGGTACTAGAGAGATTCAGTTGCCGGGGATTAATGAACAGGCCACCTGGTTGAGATGACTAGGCCCTTTAACTGGCTCATTCTTTGGCTGTTTGATTTTAGTTGGTTTGGTTCATAGGGATCCTGGCTCAGAAGCATACTTTAAACTCTTGGTATCATCCTCCTGATCGCCACAGTAGTAGTCTCTCTGGTGCACTATATTCTCTCAAGAGTTTTAGCTGTTTGCATATAAGCAACTGTTGGAACATCAACTGGCCTCTCTTTGACTGGAAGGCCAAACACTTAAAGAAATGTGTGACTGTGAGCACATCGTAGCCTATAAATGACCTGCCGAGCCTAGAAATACAAAATAGTGGTAACTGAGAGTGGCACTATAGCACTAAGTTTCTGTCACACTTTCACCTAAGTGAGAAAACTGACTGGAAAAGGAAATGATTAGACAAAATTGTTTTGAGCTCATTCACTAGGCCCCGACAGACCAGACCAAACCAAAATGGAGTCACCTATGCCAAATGCTACGTAATCAAGTTGAAGTTGCAAGGAATCAGCTAGATCCCCAAACAGACCAAGTTTTTTCCCTCCCCTACCAACAGTGGATTCCAGTATAAGGAAGGTCCCTCTGCTCTAACCCTCACAAGAAATATCCTGAGGTCCTTTCCCCCTCCTCACAAAACCCACTGTCCTGCTATTTCCCAGTACTCATTGGAGACCAAATAAGTACATGTACGATGGTGACAGAGTGACATCAATGCCTACAGTTTTGGTCAAATAGTTAATCCCGCTTCATGAGGACAAGATCAGGGATCTGGCAGAAGTTACCAATGTCGTGAGAAGCTGCAGTTCGTCTCACTCTCCTGGGACCTTGTCTCCACTCCTAGACGTTTCAAATTAGACACATCAGAAGGACCAAGACTACTCATGTTTCTGTTATTGTAACATGGCCTGGTGCAAACTAGACATTCAAGGTGTGCATCAGAGAAAACATGGCAGACTGGGGTGCTCACTCACCACTTAGCTCCTTGGTTTCTTCTCAGGATCACTTGAAGGATAATCGTGCCTAACTTACCTGACTGTGGGGTATATTGTCATATTAACGACAGCATGTGCTTTGTAGACCTTATCACGGTGAGGTTCATATGACATTGTTTTGGCAGAATATTCAGATAAAGAAGTGAATTGTTCCTTGAACACAGACATAACACATGGCAGACCTTTCCTGATAGTGTAAAAACATAATTAGTAAATCCACACTTCAGTCCGCTTGGGTTGTATTAGCCAAACGTCAAGCGGTCAGTTATTCCTCAGAAAAAATGTATGACTTGTAATTGGGCTTCCTTTACAGAACATTTACAGTGTAAAACATGTTTATTTTTTGGCATGAAGCCTGTGCCCTTCTGATAAGAATCTGCAACAGTCCTTGGTTCTACTTGGTATTCTCCCACTAGCATTCTGGGAGCAGATCGGGGCCCCCATCCTCCAGCAATAGCCTTGACTGGACGCTCCTCCCACATGAGAGCAGATTCCAAGAATCCTAGCTAGGATGTTCCTCCAGCGTGCTGCCAGGGGGATGCCAGTCCATGCATGTAGATGGATGCTGGATGAGAACAAGGCCCTCGATGGCTGTGTGGACAGGCCTAGGCGCAGATAGGCTGATCCCAGAGGCCCATCTGAAAACAGCGTAGCTAATGTGCTCTGAGGGCTTACTGGGTGCTAGGATGGTCTGAACAACTTCCTCATGCTGCCAAATAATCACAGCATTCCTGGAGACAAAGATAATTATGTGTCACGGATGGGGTAGAGATGGGGCTTTGCTAAGCAGTTTTTTGTTGTAGCCTAGGTGTTGCGGAGGCATGGGACCCCTGGGGAAGAGACAGAAATGTCATCATGCCCGGCACAGCAGTCACTCCACTTCCTGCTTATTTGTGTGGGATCCTGGAACCCCAAGTCCCACGGGACACAAGCAAAAGACTGGCAAGACATGCCGGTGTTGCATCTCATGAGCAACGTCACAGGAGGGCAGGGAGCAGGATGCCCAGCTTCCATACTTTGCGGAGGTAGACTTGAGCCTGGTGCAGGGGACATGTGCCTCCTCCCTCAAGGCTGCTCATCCAGAAGCAACCAGAAACATGCCCTGGAGGGTGGCCAGGACCTGGATTCTCAGCAGAGTTGTGGAGGACCAGACAGGTGCACAGGGTTGTCTAGCATGGTCCCTCCATGGTCCTATGGGACACTTGAGGAGACAGAGGCCCAGAGGTCTAGGAAGGTGCTCAGGGACCCAGAGCCTATAGGAGCAAAACCTGACTTCTGCTCGGACTGTGACCATCGCCCCACATGAAGGATTTTCACTGTCCCTGGTAGACTGTGTCTGTGTGGGGGAGGTCTGCTCCATGGCTCCTCAGAAGCCAGGAGCCATGTTCATTGGCTTATGGAGTGAGGAGAGCCATGCAACATTCACATTTCATTTCTTCAGAGCTTTCCTTCCCAGCGCCTCCCAGGATTGTGTCATTGATTCACCTCTGGCCTGCTCTGGGCCGCTGTGTCTGCTTCAGCAGGCAGGGATACGTCCCACCTGGCTGTGGCCTGATCCTGTGCTCTGTAACTTTGTAGACAGAAGAACTGGAAGTGGTTATCAGGGAACTCCAGCCCAGGGGCATGTTCTGGATTCCCCATTTCTCAACGGAGCCCCTCAGTATTTCCTCTTCCTCCTGGGAGCCAGCATTTTGCAGAGGCTTTGATAGAGCCAGACTCTGATTCTGGCTCCTTGTCTGGGGGCTTCAGCCTCTCTGATAAGGCCATGGCAGTGATGAATCCCTTGCCAGAGACACAAATGCACTCACACATTTGTACATTCATCTCTTGGGCTATGAAGGCCTCCTGGAGCCCATTTGTGGACCAAAGACCAGCAGTTGTGGAGGAGGCATCCTGTGAACTGCCACACTCCCTGACTGGCTTTCTGCTCATCTGTGTAGCTTTAAAAATTTCAGCTGTAGGCCAGGTTTGGTGGCTCAGACTATAATCCCAACAATTTGGGAGGCCGACGTGAGTGGATTGCCTGAGCCCGTGGGTTGGAGACCAGCCCAGGCAACTTGGTGAGACCTCATCTCTACAATAAATCAAAAAATTAGCCGGGTGTGGTAGCACGCGCCTATAGTTTCGGCTGAGGCTGAAGGATCGCTAAAGCCCAGCAGGTCGACGCTGGGGTGGCCGTGAGTGGCCATGAATGGGCCACTGCACTCCAGCCTGGATGACGGAGTGAGACTCCAACTCAAAAACAAATTTTTTAGCTGTTGTTTCACAAACACTTAGCAAGCACCTACTGCATGCTGGATGTATGAAATAGGTGGCTTCTGCAAGGAGCACTTTGAAGGGAAATTTCAGAGAAGCTTTGTGGTCTAAGGAGGAAGACCTCTGAACTTTCTTGAAGACCGGATGCCAGGGTCTGCTCTTTAGGTGACTGATTTTCTGCCAAAACCAAGGCCAGACTCCCTACCTCCTAAGTGGACTGATAATTTGCTTCTTTGCTACTATCTGTGCTGAAACTCCAGGGAAGACATTGTTTGAGGAGAAGGGAGCTGTGTGGTGGAAGTGCTTTAACTCGGCTCAGTTTAGTCTGACTCAGGCCAGCTCCAGACTGGGAGGAGGTTCTCTCAAGTCTGTGGGAGAAGAAAGGGAGGGACAGTCTCATTCAGAGGAAAGGCCAGGGTCCCGCAGCCTGTGTCCCATAGCCTGTGTCCTGCAGCCTGTGTCCAGAAGGGCACTCACAGCAGCTCCAGGAATAAGCTCATGGAGGTTTGAACTCAAGTCAGCTGTGCATCTATTTCCAGACATTGCCTCCATCTCCCAGTGACTGAGCAGAACTTCTGGGCTCAGAAAGAGGGAGCAAGGAGGGAGCATCTGTCCCAGACGCACGTCTCAGACCCCGCTTCGTGGTCTGCATTGAAGAAATAGTTTGCTTAACGTTCAGTTACAGTAAGTGTTAACTAACAATTGGAAGCAGGAACAAGAGAGGAATGAAAACCAAGGTGTTGCTGGAGAGATTAATGGGCAACTGATCATGCTCAGCTCCACAGCTCGTTTTCCTGAGGACACATGGGCTTGCGGTTGTAATTGTATAACGCTTGTGTCTTTCTAAAATAAACTAAAAGTGTTCTTGTTTGTCTGATGAAATTAACTATGGGAAAGTTTGGGACATTCAGAAAAGAGGAGCATGGCTTCCAGCAGCTCCACTTGAAGGGAGTGAGGACTGCGGGGTGAGGATCCTGGGCTGATCAGCTGGGGGAGGGTGGCTGGGCTCATCCGTGGTGCTTCTGCAAGGGCCCTGCCAGCTTTTGTCTCTTCATTTCAGGCATTTTTATGCTGCAGAGAAGACAGCAATGGCAGGGTTCTTTGTGTGTGTTTCAGAATCGGCCCTTACTGAAACACATCTTACCTAGAGTTGAGGTGGAAAGGAGGGACGGGAGTCAGCAAGAGTCTGTTGGGAAGGCTGCAAGTGGTGGGACGGAGGAGGGGCCCGGGCAGCGGCGTGTTTGTTGAGCACTTCGCCCTTCACAAAGCCCATCGTCCCAGGACAACATGAGATGGAGTGCAGGAAACTGAGGCTGGGAAACTTGAGAATATATCCCCTGTGCTCACCTGACAGAAAGTGGGCTTGTGGCTCACCTTCTGAGCTGCATGGAACCATGCCCAGCCTGAAGCGTTCTCAGAGGATTCAGGTTATCACCTGCAAACATGGGCCAGGCTCCGATAGGCACCGGCACAGTGTTGTCCTGGGGAATTCTTGTGCCATCCCAGAGGTGCCACGTGGCACCAGGAGCACAGGCGGAAGGGACAGAAGTGGGCATGGGCTGAAGTCAACTAAATGACCCTCCTCCATCTTCTTGAGGGAGACACGGGACATCTACCAACTGCTGAATGCTCAGATTCCACCGTTGCATATAATTTTCCTCATAAAATTCAATCACATATAACTGAAAAATTTAAGTGACCCATGCAGACCCTTAATGGTTCTATAAAACAAGGCTAAAGGCATTTATAAAGTTATAAAAATAAATTCTGCCTGGAGCACAGGATAAAGCCTTTTCACAAGCTGCTTCCCTTGTTTCTGTCACAGATACGAGCTGTTGCCAAACTCAACATTCCACCCTCACATTTATCCAAAACACTGGTTTTCTGGCAATAAGTCATCACCACCTTAGCCTACTTCATTAATTCACCATCGACTTTTGTAAGAAATAACATCTTCCCCCTAAGCATTAGCTGCCCACGTAACATTGATTTAAGTGTGTGCCCAGCAAGATCACACATGGAGGTTGCTGTCCAGCAGAGGCCACAGCCAGTGTTGAAATGGCGAGTGTGCCTGTGGCCAGAGAGAGTTGCACTGAGGCCACGGGGTGCAGGGCTGAGGCGCAGCATGAGTGGGAAAGGTGGGCTGTCAGCCCGGCAAGTGCACGGGAAGGGTCACTGTTTGGGTTTTTATTGTCGGCAAGCATGGATCCCAGTGAGGTCCCAGTGGGCATGACTGATGTCCTTGGGGTTTTTACCACGGTCTTCTCATTCGCCACCAAGGGCACGCTCGCCTGTCTCAAGTGGAAATTGAAACGTTCCTGTCCCTCGTGCTTAGGAGGGCCTGACTTTCTCTCCCTAATCGTGTTGAGAGACCACTGGGGATGCACAGTGTGAACCTACTGACCATTTCTGACCCGACTGTCCTTGGACAGCTCACACTGGGCTGGACTGAGTAGAGAGGCTACAGCTCCATGCCACCAGAGCGCTCCCTCCTAGGATGGGGATGCCGCCAGAGTCCTCCTTCCTGGGGTGGGGAGGCCACCAAAGTCCTTCTTCCTAGGGTGGGGAAGCCGCCAGAGTCCTCCCTCCCGGGATGGGGGCTCCTCCTGGTAGGGCCTCCAGGCGCCGTTGAACACTATGCCTCCTCCTGAAAGCTCCATAGAGAGAGTGAGTTCAGGAACCAACACACTGGCTTTCTGGCATGCTCTGAAATGAATTCCAGAAATTGGAAAGGACTGATTTCCTTAGGTTTATGGAAAAATCTCGTGGTGTTTTCTCCACCCTCTAAGAAAAATAGGTTTCCTAGCTTATATTTCTGTTTGATCAGCAGGGCCAATTTTGTAGAGCGGTTTCTGGTTACCCACCAGACTGGTCTGCGGTGCTTCTAAAGTAACAACAGCAACACTGGTCAGAGAGTTTCCTGAGCTTACTGCCCATCACACCAGGTTACAGACTCCACCTGCATCATTCCAAACCTCACGGCAGTGATTAGGGTCCTACCTGCATTCTGCAGATGAGGGAACCTCGCTCAGAAACGCTAAGAGTCCAGCCAAGGTTGTGTGCATGCTGGTGGGTCCTGGCCAGTCCCTGGCGGGAGGGGCCCGCTCTGCACTGACCTCCACGGTGAAAAATCTCCCTGTGACTGGTTTTGAGCTGCACACCTGACACCAACCAGCTCACAAATTTCTGGAAAATTTGACAGTCAGTAAAGTTGACGGAACTGACCCCATGGCACCATGGCCCATGGATTTTCCACCCTTTTTTTAGCTCTTAATTCACCTGGCTTAGAAGACACCAACTCTGGAGGCGATACAGTGGGAGCGCGTTGTCCTCAGCATAAGCATGGCTTTCCTTCTGTGCCATTTCACCCCCTTTCTCTTCCCATGCTGTTTCTCAACCCTCCTCCCCACTGCTTGGTCATGTATCCTTCCTCTTCCCAGGCAAGGCCCGTGCTGTGATCTGGGTAGTCGCGGGCACCCGAGCTGTTGAAAGCCGGATTCACAATGGCTCCTCTTTATGAGCGCATGTGCACACTCTATTTCTAAGCATCCCATTGACACTGACATCTCCATGATAAAGGGTTATTCTGAAGGGTGGAGAGTGTTTAGAATTCTCCAGAGGCTGCAGGGCAAACCTGGCTTCCCCTAGGCCCATGCTTCCCCGAGGCCTGCTGGGAAGATCTGAGGCGTCCAGACTACATGCTGGAAAAGCTGGGTTCATGACCTGTTAGTGTGCTTCTGCCTGTTCTAGGTACACACAGGCAGACTATGCTTTGCAAAAGTCGCCACAGCCTTCCTGGGACTCTGACTGTCCTGGGAGCAACCCTGTCCTATCCCTCTGCCTGACCTTGACCCACACACCACTGCTGACTCCCAGGTCAGGCTGAATGGTGCCCACACCCTAGCTGGCTCAGGCTCCCTTGCCCTGCAAACTGGCCCTGGTGCTGGGGAGCCCACGCCCTCCCATGAGTGAAGCGGCCCACATGAGGTGAAACATAAGCCCCAGGAACAGCCAGCAGGAGCCATGGTGAGAGCCACATGTTCCTGAGGGTACCAATCCCAGGTCTCGGGTCTCTCAGCTGAGCTCCATACATGGAGCACAGAGGAGCCCTCCCACTTTGCCTCTTGTGGATCTAACCCAAAGAATTTGTGGGCACAGTACATGGTCATCTGCACCACACAATTTGGGGATGGTTTCCGCCAGAACCATAGTGCCTGGAGTGGATGTTGTCTCACCTGGACGCAGGGGCATGGCCTCAGGAAGCTCCATCCTTCCCCAGATGTCACAGCTGTGGAGATCCTGTGGGCTGAGTGGCTGGGAAGGGGTGGATGTGGGTGGTGGAGGGCGGGGTAACAAGGAAGGGCGTTAGCCTCCCCCAGAATGCCATGTTTTCTATTACCCTAAAGAGAGCCTGGCCTGATGCTGTTTTCCCAGGAGAGACAGCTAACACAGAGGGTGTGTGGACAACACTGAGTGTGTGTGCAACACTCCAGAGCCCAGGCCCGTCTACTTCACCTGGGGAGTAGATCTGAGCATCGACCCAGTCGCACCTTGAGTGGGACGCTGAGAATACAGATTGGGCGACTGTCTGCATCCCGGAGGGGCCAACCGTCTAGAGGGCCAGTGTGTGAGTCATCACGTGTGATGCTGAGAAGGCTTTGCAGAGGATGCAAGCAAAGCATGTTTAGAAAACAAAGCTGCTGTGGGAGATTCAGGACAGGAATGTGACATGTGCTCTGATTCTCAAGGGATGAACAGGAGTCTGCCAGGGAAGAGAGGGAGGAGGGCAGGCAGAGGGACCCCGTGGGGCACGTAGCCAGTGCTCAGGCTTGGCAGCTGCTCCAGCCCTCGGGGTTTTCTGGAGCCTTGCATGGGGAAGCTGCCGTGTGCACGTTTCCACCCTTGGCATGATTGGAACACTGTTTTTCTCTCTGCAGCGTGGAATCCTTTCAGCTGCGGAGGTGTGGTGGCCAGTGAACATGCTCATCACCCAGGGCCACGGGCCGTGCAGAGGGAAGGGCTGCTGCGGCAACCACGCGTGTTTCGACTCAGCATGTGGGAAGCACGGTTCCGAGGATGAAGAGCCTTTCTGTGAGCTTACAGCAATGGCAGGCTAGCCTGCGGGCTTTCTTTTAGCGATCACCTCAGCAGAGCCCAGCCTGGGTCAAGAATGCAGGGGTGCCCAGGGGAAGTCACCGTGTTTGTCGGACCTGGGTAAAGGAAGCTTCAAGCTCTTGGCTGCGGGTAGCCCAGTCCTTTGACAGCAACACCGAAAGCCCCTCCCACGCCACTAGTGATGGCACTACACCCACTGCAGGGTGCACTCTTGGGTCAGCTTCAGTTCGCTTCGCTTGTCTCTTCGAACCTCTATTGGCCCATAAAATTATCCACAGTGGGCAGGACCTTCTGGTATGGGGTGAAGTATGACGTGCTTTTGTGTCTGACTAGGCTTTTATTCTGTCTTTACCACTTGGCAGTTCTACGATTTGGGGAGAATTGCTTAATCTCCCTGTGCCTCACTCTCTTCATCTGTAAAAGGGGGATGATAATAGCTCCTGCCTATTTTTATGCTCGTGTATTTTCCTAAGAACGAATGACTCGACACCTGTAAGGCCCCAAGACAGTGCTTGGCAGACAGTGCACCCCCAGCCAGCATTTGCCGTCATCGCTCTCATCACCACTTTGTTTCACTGGGCAGTGGGCACACTCTCTGTGGCTAAAAAGTGTGGGGAAACAAGAAAGCCAGGAGCAGTAGACTGAGACCCTTGAAGAAGGGACAGGCAGTTGGGCCTCCGTGCAATGTGCTGTAGGTCCTCCTGTGTGCCTTCCCAAAGGAGCCAAATGCCTGTCTGCATCAGGGCTGGGGCCTGCCGTCAGAGAACCTGCCGATGAAGGCACTTTTGTGAGAGATGTGGCGCAAGAGCCCCAACACCCAGTCACTCAAAACGCAGAGAGGACTCCCCTTCCTCCATGTTGGTGAGTTCTCAACCCACTCTCATGCAGTCGTCGTTGTGATCAGGTCCGTCCTTGCTGTTCCCCCCATCTGCAGGCGTGAGCAGCAGACCACCTCGTGTCAAAGCTCCCAGGATTTTGCGAGCTGATGGAGAAAGATCTGTGGTTAGAAGGGCCAGCAAAGCGCTCACCCCGTCCCTTGGGTGCCATCTTCAGCACTGCCCCTTCCTGGGTCGGTGTGGCGGCTGCCCCTTTGCACGGCCTCAGCTTCATCACTCCTGGTGAAGGACGGGTTCTCGGAACAGCTGCCCTGGGGAGCGGGCAGGGCAGGTGTGGCTGTGATGGGGCGGCCCGCTCTCCACTGTCCTTTGGGAGGGACCCGCTGAATCACCACGCTGGACCGAGCATGTAGCCTCAACGGTCTTTGTCGAGAGAGCCATCCGGAGCCTCAAGCCTGTTTGGATACTTGGGGAAGGCCAGAGAGGGAGCCATGACTTTCATGAGAGAATGGATATGTGTGCCCGGAGGACTGAGGAGTCACAGGATCCTAGAGTGTGTGAGGAACTTCAGTTTGGAGAAGAAAACAAGATTGAGGCCCGCGTCATGAGAGATGGGACATTTTCTTTCTTCCTCTGCTTGTCCTGTCTGATAGAAATCGATGACTAGAGCGGGCCTGCTGGAAACACAGTGTTCCTGTCCTGAGGGAGAAGAGGCTGGGCCCAGAGGACCGCTGAGCCCCCAAGCGGCCTCCCTTCCTCTCCTTTGTGAGGGTCCATGGAGCCCTTCCGTGTTCCATGCATCCGAAAAGGGGGAGACCTGGTCTGTCTACAGGACACAGATGGACACAGAGGCCAGCCGAAGGGTCTGAGGCACACGAGGGGCAGCTGGGACAAGCCAGGTGGGGCGGGCTGCACGGCCTCTCCTCACATCTGGAGTCAGACAGCTCTGCCCAGCGGGGTCCCAACGGGCTGAGTTCCAGACAGAGAGGAGCTTCCATGGATCCTCTCATGGAGAAGAGTGTGAAGCTGTTTACCTTGAGCCTGAGTGGATCATGTTTGGTGACGCAAAACCTAAGTCGAAGGCCTTGGCTTTGTACTCACCCCTCCCCAGACCCTGTACAAGACCCAAGGAGGCCACTGCAGCCCCTGAGTTGTGGGTGTTCACTGGGGCTGCTAGGTGCCCTGTCCACTGGTGTCCCCCCGCTCCACATCCTCTTCCAGATCCGCTCTTCTGATCCAACAGGTAAGCAAGGCAGGGCAGCCTCGGTCCTGCCAGTATCTCACCGTGGCACCCTGTATGAGAGCAGTGAGGACCTCGCCTGGGCTGGAGAGACCATGGGGGTGGATCCCAGCTTCCAGACAGCAGAGAGTTTAAGACATTGCACAGACAGGAGCCCACTCCAATGCCTCGGGCCCTGTGGGGCCTCCTGGTGATAGCAAATGCAGGGCGAGGCCTCTGAGGGCTCCTTGCATGTCCGGCCCTGGGCAGCATCCACTGGCCCTCCCCTTCCCCCTTCATCTTCACACTCAAAAGCAGATTCTTCCCATTTTACAGAACAAATTTGGACTTGGATGGACCAGGGCTTTGCTTGCTGCTCTCATGAGTGACTGACCCTGCCCACCACTAAACCCCGCTGCCCCCAAGCCTCCAGAACTGTTCGAGTGAGGCTCTGAGCAGGATTGTAATTATTCAGCGGCAACGTGATGACCTGGGAAGTCTTGGGAGCCTAGAATGTGCCCAGCCGAGAGTCTCATGAGTTGTTGCCAGCACAAGACCTGCATCTTTCATTCTTACCTGCATCTTTCATTCAGATGAAACACACACACTACAAAAAAAGACTGGAACAGAGCACGAAATGCACCGCAGAATTCCCTTCTGTGTTGCTTTTCATACCTGGAAATTGCATGCTTGGTTCTCCTTATATTCCTTTCAGAAGTTAGGGGGAGCCAGACTCTCGGTGTCTCACAAGGGAGAAGACATCTGCAGTGGGCGTTGGCGTGCCACCTGACGGTGGTTCTTGGAAGGGCTGAACCCAGTTCTGTTCACAGACTCAGCTTTGTCTTTTTGTTATTGTTGTCCTGAGATCCATGTGGGCCAAAGACTGCTCAGTGCTTACATTTTAGAAGTAAAAGGAAGAATTTTACAATCGAAGACCGAGAAATAGGAGTTAATGTACCAGGGAGTTCCCCTCCAAAACCAGAGTTATCTTTTGGGGGGCAGGTGCTTGTAGTATAGGCTACCCCACTAGGTAAATGTTCTAGGAATCCATCGGCATCAGTGTACCAGATAGCGTTGTTGGGAGAGGCTGCTTTCAGCCTCAGTGAATTTTGGCGGGGAGATTCTTTCAACACATTTGCCAATTTCATGATTTACGAGTGCACCTGCCCACACCACACTAAGTGTTCAGCAGTTTTTGACCTAAAACAGCATGACCCCCGTGCCCTACCCTCCCTATTCTCCTGACCTCACCGTGAGCAACTTTTTTTTGTTTCCTCGTATGAAAAAAGTCCTCAAAGGGAGATGTTTTGCCGATGTGGAAGAGGTGAAACAAAAAATGGCAGAAGTACTTAAAGGCATCAAAATTGCTGAATTGAAAAACTGTTTTGAGCAATGGAAAAAGCAACTCGATAGGTGTATTGCATCAAACCGAAAGAACTTTGAAGATGACTGACGTTTAAACATGTAAGAATAAATGCATAATTTTTATAAATAAATTCCATGTTTTGGGGGGCCTCCTTCATGGAGTTATTAATTTAGAGTTATTTAAAATATTCCTGAGTACAGAGTGACAAACTTCATGGAGTGGCACTTTCTATTGACAGCTGTCTTCTGGGGCTCTTTGTGGCAAAGAGAAAGAGCCAATTAGGAGTCCCTTACCTACAGCTAGGATATTCTGTTTAATTTCATGTTCTCAGGGATAAGTAGAAATCCCTCTGGTTTGAAACCTTCCTGTGAAATATTTGCAAATGTGACTATTGTTTTGACTCCTTGTTTCTGCCCGCAGTGACTTATGAATTAGTTGCATAAGTTATTACTGTCAATGACACCTACTCATTTTTTTTTTTTGGTTTGTTTTTTTGAGTCAGAGTCTCACTCTTTCACCCAGGCTGCAGTGCAGTGGCACTCTCATGGCCACAGCAGCCTTGACCTGCTGGGCTCAGGCGATCCTTCCATCTCAGCCTTCCAAGTAGCCGGAATTACAGGCGTGTGCTACCACGCCCGGCTAATTTGTGATTTATTGTAGAGACGAGGTCTTGCCAAGTTGCCCAGGCTGGTCTTGAACTGGTGGGCTCAGGCAATCCACCCGCCTCAGCCTCCCAAAGTGCTGCAATTACAGGCTGAGCCACCGAGCCTGGCCACACCTACTCATTTTTTTAAAGCCCAGGTCAAATGTCATCTGCAACTTGGATTTGCCCTCCATCCTTCTGGCTTATATCAACTGAGCAAACATTTGCTGACACAGGCACTGCTTGCATCAGGCCCTCCCCTGGGCTCTGGCATCCAGAAATGAGCACGCCCTGGCTGGGAGATTGCCACTGGGGAGTCCTCAGGCAACACCCCCCGCCTGCCACAGAGGGCATGGCACCTGACCCTATATCCAGGTTAGTCATGCATACATGTGTCTTCATGCTAGAGTGCAGCTTCCTATGTCACTTTCAGGGTCTCCACACAGATGGTCCTCAGCAAATGTTGACAGGATTAAATGTTTGGTGTCCCAGGAGGGCTCCAGGACTTTGTAAGCTTAGTCCCTTTCTGCCACTAGGTTGGGGTCCTGTTGATGTCAGCCTCCACCCACAATCTGTAGTGGCCTCGTTTTGCCCGTGAGATGGAGACCCTCAGGGACCCCGCTTTCCACAGGCCTGCTCTGGGGGCAGGTGAGCCACCTCCAAGCCCCCAGTGCCTTCACTGAGCCTAATAAACGGGTGCTTGTGTGCACTAGGGTGGACAGGGGGTGCTTTTTTATTGTTGTGTGCATTTAGCTGCTGTTTCCAGCACTGGGTGGCTCAGGGTACTGGAAAGCTGTCAGTGCACAGGTGCCACCCACAGTTTGAAGATGGGTTTCATGTGCTTTCCACAGCCTTCAGCATGTAAAGGCTTCTGAAAAAGTGGTGCTGTACAGCACGCATCCAATTCTGAAGACAACAAACATTCTGATGCAAATGGGATTTGAATCTTAAAGAGAATGACACGCCATTCATGAAGCTTCCAGTGTTGTTTTCCTGCATATGGAGCAGATCTGGACTCCGGATGTGTGCAGCCTCGTCCAGGAAGCAGACGGCACTCGATGACTGTGTCAGACTCTTATGCGACTCCTTGACATCACGAATCTTCATCCATCTCAGTGGGGGAGGGGGCTTAAGGAGATAGTTGCAAGGTCAGGTGAGGGGAAAAGGGAGAGGTCAAAACGGGGCTTTGGGAAGGACACTCGGCACATTTTAGCATTTCGTTTTCTCTTCAGACCTTAGGGGAAAATGGTTTCTGAAATTTATTACTGATTTTTACAAATTCTGAAAAAGTTTGATAGTATCATAAGTTCTGTGAGAAGATATCCATCTCGTTGTGAAAAGTGTGCTATTTTCAAAGAAATGCAAATTAAAATCACACTGAAATACCATCTAACTCCAGTCGGGATGGCCATCATCAATAACTCAAAAAGCAAAGATGCTGGAGAGGAAGTGGTGGAAAGGGAACACGTCTACACTGTTGGTGGGAGTGAAAACTAATACAACCTCTGTGGAAAATAGTTTGATGATTTCTAAAAGATCTAAAAATCAACTTTCCATATGACCCCACAATCCCCTTACTGGGAATATACCCAGAGGAGCTCAAATCACTCTGTGAAAGAGATACCTGCACATATGTTCATTGCAGCATTGTTCACAATAGCAAAAACATGGAACTAACCGTGCTGCCCATCGAGAGAGGACTGGATTTTAAAAATGTGGTACATATACATGATGGAATATTACTCAGCCATAAAGAAGGACAAAATCATGAACTTCACAGCAACCTGAATGGACTTACGGGCTATAATACTATCACAGAAACAAAGAACTGAGTATCACATGTTCTCACTTACAAGTGAAACTTGAACAATTATCCTAATACTGGAAGAAAGGGATTGGCAGCAGTGGGGAACTGCCAGGGGAGGGTGGGAGTTGGACTGGCAGTAGTGGGAATCTGGGGAGGGGGCACACCTCATCAACAAGGGTACCTGGATAATGAACATTTGTATACCTAACCCCGAATTATACCCCACACCTTTAAATTTTTTTTAAATTGTAAAAAAAAAAAAAGGAAAGGGGGAGGCGGAGGCTAAGGGGGCGGAGGAGGAGGGAGGGGGGAGTGACTTTTTGACGTTTGGGGAGAAGCGAGCCGCCTAGCCCGAGGGAAGCGAGGCCAGAATGCGCGCGTGTGCGGCCGCAGCGCCCCCTGGCGGCGGACGCGGCTCCGCGGCGATCTTGCGGGCTCCGGGCCGCAGGGACCCGAGGACCCGGGCAGCACCGGGTCGACGTGTCCAGCAGGCTTCCGGGAGCCTGCGTGGACGGAGGGCAGGGAGGGAGGACGAGGTCCGCTCTGAGGATCGGCCCTCAAAGCGTCCCGGTTCGCAGCCAGGAAGGGACGCACCGGGGTCCACTTCGAGGCCAGCCCCGGGGCTGCCCCAGGAGGAGGCGCAGAGGCCTCGGCGGGCCATGCCCCTCAACTGCACCCGCCCTGTTCCCAGGCATCCCGCCAGCAGGGGGATTCGATAGGCCTGGCCCCACCGGGAGGGAACCCAACGAGCATACGCCCCCAACCATCCGCCAGTGGGGCCACGTGGATTGGGACAGGACGCCCGTTCATGGCATTCGGCTGCCAGTGCTGGTCCAATGAACAGATTGGATCATAGGGTTGGGGGCAGCCCGAGCCCACCCCGGCTGTGCTGTGCCCTGCAGAGGCAGAGGGACAGCCAGGCAGGAGGTCTGGGACCCCTTGCCTTACAGGGAGGGAGCAGGGACACCCACAAAGAGGTCTTGCAGAGGAGGGAGTGGGGGCACTGGGAGCCCTGGGGTCCTGGTTGGGGAGACCAGTGAGACCTTCACTCTGGTGCAATGAAACGGATTGTCTACATCCAGGACTGTTGGTGGTCTTTTGACCAGGTCCTGCTGTGGACATTTAAGGAATTTCTTCTAAGAGAGAACATTTCAAATGTCCACTAGAATTCAGTGCAGATTCTTTCAGGGGAAGAACCGCAAGCTGGAACTTTGCAGACGGAGTTCTTGCTCATCAGAAAGGCACTGGCTGCCCACCATGGGATAACAGCAGAACAGGCAACCCCAAGAAGTTCCCTGCTCCTGGCGGGTTGTCCTGGCTTGCTGCCTTCTCTGGACCCTGGACTGCTCACCGCAGCTTGAAGGGAGCCCTCAAAGTCCCTCTGAGCCTGGTGAGACCTGCGCTCTCTTCTTCCACTCTGCCTGCAAACACCCTCTGCTTCACCATAATAGCCAGTTCTGATGAAGAAACGTCCTATGAGGGACCAGCTGTTCCCCTAAGAAGATGATCCCACACCAGGGCCGGAGTCCCAGGAGTCCTGCCTGCAGACTCCTCACCCTCAGATCTCTGGATGCCAGTCTGATGCAGCTGCCTGCTGCCCAAATCTCTCTCAGCATCTCTGTGGAGCTTGCAATGTGAGATAGCTTCAGGCAAGAAAGGGTGGCACATACGGGAACTGAGATGACCGGCAGAAGGGAAGAGATGTGTTGGAGAGTTGTGGATACATTGGTTGTGCCGGCCCTTGGAGGGCTTTGGGGCTTGTGCCAGGTACCCGGGGCACAATGCTGGCAGTCAGGCAGCCAGGAGACCCCTCTCGTAGTTCTTTCCCGGAGACAGCTGTGACTGCATTGTGGGTGGCTATTTGGGAACCAGAGAAAGGAGAGACATGCTTTGACACAGGACGGTGGCTCTGAATGGCAGGTGGCTGCAGTGGCCGGTATCAGGAGGGTTCCAGTCCTGGGGGATGATGGAGGCAGGACTTGAGGGAAGGCAGGAATCCAGGAACACGTCCAGATTCCTGACTTGAGTGATTGGGTGGAGAAAGCACCATATCTGAGATCGTAAATGTGGGATTTATTTTGGGGAGTCTTTTTTGGCAGATAGAATGAAGCGTCCAATCTGGTCATTTCTGTGAAACTCTCAGGTGTAGAATTCAAGGAGGCAGCTGGATAAATGGAAGACAAGTGGAGCAGGGGTGTCCAGTCTGAGATGGATGTTTAGAGCAGTGGACATGGCTCAGATTGTCCCCAGGACCCCCAAAGGGGGGGGCTGGAATGTCAGTGTCTAGAAGTTAGGCAAAGGAGAGGGAGGGGCATGAGGGCAGCCGGGACCTCCGGAAGAGACCCAGGAGCAGGGCTGGCCTGGACCGCCCCATTGCAGAGTAGCGATGGGGCCTAGTAGCTCCAGGTGCTTCTGACCCACTAGGTCCCAACACACCACTTCCTGGAATGTCCTTTTCCTTTCCCCCAGGTCTGATGAACCTCAGCTCCTCTGGGACGCCAAATCAGAGGCTCCCTTTCCTCTCAGGGACACAGCCAGGCATCCTGCCAGTCTCTGCTCGTCTCCTCCCAGGCCGGGCACAGCACTGGACACCTTGGTGCTCCATCTCAGTGGCTGGGTCACTCCCCTTTTGGCCCAGGTGAGCATTCCTGAGCATCCTCTCTGCAGCCAGCCAGCGCTGACAGTTCCCCGCCAAGGGCAGGACAGCAGTGGAGACAGTGTCTGCAGGAGTAACCCCTGATTCTGAGAGGTTAAAGTCTCCTGGGGAAAGGGCCCTGGGAATCCAGAGAGGAGGAGAGTAAAACGAGGTTGGTTTCATGGTCACAACACACAGGAAGCCTGGTCTCCTAGCCCCCATCATTGGTTTCTAGAGCAGTGGAAAAGGGAGTCAGCTCCTTTGGGGATGGATATGGACACGGCTCAGGGAGGCGGGAAAGAAGGCTGGGCAGGAGGCCCCTCCTGTGATGCTGAGAGAGGAGACCTTGGTTGATCAACAGAGGCCCCTTTAGCACACACGGGACCTCATGCAAATTACCTGATAGTTCTCTAAGGGGATGAATTACAAACAGCCCTCCCCCCTGGGGCTGCAGCTCCTCCAGGCCCAGGTAGAATTCTGCCCTCCCTCATGCACACATGCTCATCTGCACCAACTCTGGAGACAGCCCAGGCCCCTCAGTGATGGGAGGTTGTGAAAGCATGGTATTTCAAGGTGCTGGCTGGAGAGGTTGAAAAGCAGAGATTTGGGGATCCAAGGATCTGCTGCCTGGCTGGGAGATACCACCACCCTCCAACCTATGTCCTTTGGGGATCTCCAAGCCTGAGACAGTCAGAGCCCACCATGCATTCTGGGGCTTCTGCAGTGAGTGGGCCGTGGAAAGGGAAGGGTAGCCCTGGGTGGGCTCAGGTCTCTGGCTGCTACTAACTCTCTCCCTTTACTTCCTGCAGGAGATCAAAGCAAATGGTGGAGAGACGGGGCTGGAATGGCCTTGTGGGTGCCTGTGGGTGAAGCCCGGGCTGCCTGTGGGTGGAGCCCGGGGTGTGTTGTGTTGCTTTCACATCTGTGTGCCTTAGTTTCCCCACCTGTAAAGTGAAGAGAGTATGAGTGCTTGTGGGATCAAGTGGGATAATGCTCCTGAGGACCCTGCAGAGTCCTTTCAGGAAGTGGGCTTTTCCTCCAGTGGCTCTGCTGTGTGGCCTGTGTCCTTCCGCCTTGAGTTTATACTGGCTGCTCTGTACCTAAGAACAGGCCAGCTCAGGAGCCCAGTAAGAGCCCTGGTGACACACAGTCTCCAGAGCACCATCCCTCACACTCCTCTCTCAATCATTCCTGGAAACCCTGGAATCTGCTGGGATTCAGGTCAGGAGGCTGGCACTGGGTCCTCCCTCGTCCTACCCAGGACGCAGAGCCTCCATCCTGGATATGGTCCTGGAGTACACCTGTGCGGGTCCTGGCGAGGCTTGGCTAAAACAGAGCCCTGGAAAGTTTGAAACTCTGGCTGCTATGATGTTGGAATCCTGGACTGCCATTTCTGACTCTCACAGGCCGTTGGGGACCCTCCTTGGTCCCTGGAGAGTCCTGGAGGTAGTCAAGGTACTCTCCGCCAGCTGCCATTTCTTGTTCGCGGGCCTTTCCACAGCAGGGCGGCGGGGTCCTGCCTGAAGCACCCAAGTCTCACCTGTGATAAAGACGCACTCCAACCCATGCTTGCTTCGGGAATCCTCTACAGCAAGGGCACCCTGTGTCCTGAGGGTCACTCACTTGCCCATGACTGCTTTCAAAAGCAAAGTGAGAGGTTACCAAACATGTATGATCTTCCCTTCACGGGAAAAGCTTGGTGGTGTGGGCTCCACGGCAAGAGTATTGATGATTAAAACTTGGCCCAGGGCAACCCCCTTGGATCCCCTCACATCATGGGAGTTTTTCTGTCCTCTCAATAAATACTGCTTTCTTAAAAAAAATGTCCCAGCAAGACTAGACAACACAGTAGACCTGAACATCGACTTCTGCGACAGAAGCACCTTTCAGTTTGGAAGTCTCGCCAGGGTGATGTGGCCCCAAACCGAAGGCACGCCACACAGAGACACCAAGAAATCACAATCTCTTTACATTTAATTCTGAATGGGATAAACATTTGCTTTTGGCCATATTTGTACATCTTAAAATTTGTTTGACCTTATCTCAGTAAACAACTGCACGATTTCCATGAGAAAACTAGGATTGTCCTTGTCAAGCTTGTTTTACATTCTGTCTGTGTAAAGGAAATCCATTTTTAACGTAATGCAATAAATAAAATGGTTCAAAAGTTTGCTTGCATTTTATCTATGTATTGTTTGTGGGGGGAGATAAGAGCTTTTATAAAATTCTTTAAAAGAATTTTTTTTTTATAAAGAAGTCACCGGATTAAATGGGATTTTCAGGTGTCCTGACGAGGTTATCCACTCTTACTGCTCAACATAGGAGCTTGCTGGGAGTCTTTCTCTGCAGTGGGGTTTCAGGGGGATGACTGAGCCCTGTGGGGGAGGAGGGACTGGGGGACTGTGGAGGCCCCAGGCTCCTCTGAGGAGGCCTGGGGAGGAGCTCCACTGGGCATGAGCTCAGGCTCTCTATAGCAGCCTTCACTGAACAAACTGTCTCTCTGCCTCAGGTACAGGCCCCTCAACCGCAGTCTATTGTCTCCAGAAGAGACATGATTCAAGTTCATCAGCAAGCCCATCTCACTTTAATTATCACCCATATGGTTTTCAAGCTGAGATTTGAGAAGTGAGTCACAAAGCCGACAACTTAAAACTGAGCTTCATTAATTCTCATGCTAATGAACCATATCAACGTCATTGCAGTACATTCCATTTTTTAAAAGTACATCCACCTGGAATATGCTATTTACTTGGCTATAAATTTAAGAATTCAGAATATGCTCTTCTCACGCTATGATGCTTCCATGGACATCCCTCTTCCCAGTGGCTTTTTAGGTAAAGGATTTCCAACGTGGTCAAAGACAGAAAGCTTCCAAGGTTTGCGGGAGGAAGAATCAATGATCTAGAAAGCCACGCCATGCTATATCCCAACTTGACCCTAGGAAGGGGGCTGGAAGCTCAGAGGTGTTGCACTTGTGACCCCAAACTCACCACACCTTGTTTCTATTTCTACTATCACAACTTATAATGAGGCAAGAAAATACTATTAATAATTTATGTTTTAGTGAGAATTTTGACTTTCTACTGTCCTCTGGTTATGACCAGTCTTTTGTAGTGCTACTTTGCCATACTGAGATAAAACTTAGAGCTCATCATTCCCTGGCCATGTATTTCAAAAATGCAATATGATTCCCTAACTGTAAGATACAAGAGAAATAAAATAAAAGTAACAAAATAATATGCGCTTCAATATGAAAATGATCATCGACAACACCTAGAAGACGTATCAAAGTTGTCTAATGTTAATAAAGTAAGTTTGATGGAAAATAAGTAAAACAATATTCAACTAAATAATCTCAAAGCTTATTTCCAGTTAACATCTTGCATGAGTAACTAAGACACCTGGCTCAGGGTTTTGAAAGGTGTAGTGATCTTTATGAAATGCTGAAGAACTTTTGGCAAGGTTCCTATGAAATTCAATAATTCAAATTTAAAACTATTGGAACTTTAAATTATTTTGAGCCTTGAAAAGAGTATGGCTATGTGGCCTGAGTCATATACCACACAATTGAAACTTCTGTTTCTTTGATTATAGATTAACTCTGTTCCTCATTCTTGTCCTGTAAATTATCAAGAAAGGCCAAATGACACTAGAGATAAGACCCCTTGAGATTATTACCTTTCTTTATGGAATATTAAGGCAATTTCTCTTAGAATGTAGCATGCTGTGATCAACCAGGCTACTATAATTCGTGTACTGACCTTGTATGAAAAAATGTTTTTAAAATTTGTCAAACCTCTCCGACTTTGGTTATAAAAGTGAAACCTTAACTTTCTACTTTGAAAACTGACTCCAGTCTTTAGAAATCTGTGTTTTCTGAGTGTCTATCCTCAAGCTTTATGCTCAAATAAATTCTATACTTAAGCACATTTTCTAAATCTCATTACTTAAGGTTGACATCTTGGCAACCACAAAGGGATCCAAAATGGACCTCCAGCTAATCCCTGTCACTTCACCAGAGCCCTGGTGTTAGCAAGAACGACTTCCATTCACCTGACCTTGCTGGATCAACAGGTATCTCTAGTAAGGTCTCTCTTTTTTTATTTATTTTTTATTTTTATTTTTATTTTTTGAGTTGGAGTCCCACTCGATCACCCAGACTGGAGTGCAGTGGCCGCTCCCGGCCACCGCAGCCTCGACCTGCTGGGCTCCGGCGATCCTTCCGCCTCAGCCTTCCGAGTAGCCAGAATTACAGGCATGTGCTACCACGCCCGGCTAAATTTTTTGATTTATTGTAGAGATGAGGTCTTGCCAAGTTGCCCAGGCGGGTCTCGAACCCACGGGCTCAGGCAATCCACTCACCTCAGTCTCCCAGGGCGCGGGATTACAGGCTGAGCCACTGAGCCCCGCCCAAGTTATGTTTTTGATTAGTAGTACCAAGTCTCTCCAAATTTTCCTAAGACCACAGGTAAATTTCTAACTGGACTTCAGCAGATTGTTTCTTGCCAGTGTTTCTACTATACAGTGCTGTGAATATTATTTTTTTGCAGGCACTGCTTTAATCTTACACTTTAGTCCTACAAATTCCACACTGACTCTTCAGTCACAACTTTCATAACCACACCACTTTTGTTGTGTTTTAGAGGTTTTTTTTCCAGTTAAAAAAATAAATGCTTACATAAATTCAAATAATGCCAGTGACAGCCTTCCAACCACATATAACTACCATATTTTACATGCTGTATAACAATCTGCTTGTATCATACATCATTCTGTTCTTGTAGAAATTTTTTAGTCTGTTAATTTTATTCAATAAATAAAAACAGCATAATTTGTAAATAGCTTTCTAACATTCTTTTATATCATAATTTATTTATGCTATCTAAATGGGCATTTAGGTATTCACAATTTTTTTGTATTCATAAGCAATGCAGAAACTACTCATTGAATACACTTCTTTCCTGACAATTTTCTGAAGATATAATACTAAAAGAGGAGTTTCTTGGTGAATATATATAAATAAATATATTTATGTATGCAAATATAAATATATTTGTAAATAAATATATATAATACATTTTTTATACTTATTACTCTTTTAGAAGAGTGCAAGAATAGTGTTCATCTTCTTATGCCCTTGCCAATACTGGCTACTGTAATCTCTTTCATGATTTCATTTTACAAGGTTTATAAAAGACGAAGGATATCTCATTGCTGGTTTTTGTTTTGTTATTTGTTTTGGCTTTTTTTTTTTGCATTTTCTTGATTGGTCAAAAATCTTTTCATAAAAAATTATTTCAGCATTTTTTTAGTTTTAATTGTGAATTGTCTGTGCCTGTTCTTTGCAAATATTTCTATCAGAACATTCAGTTTTTCTTATTTATTTACAAAACATCTTTTTATTAAATCTACTCTTTGGCATAAATATTACAGATATTTATGCAAATGTTTTTCCCTTTGTCAATTTTTTTTTTTTGTAGAGATGAGGTCTCGCCAGTTTGCCCAGGTGGGTCTTGAACCCGCCGCCTCAGGCAATCCACTCACCTCAGCCTCCCAAGGCGCAGGATTACAGGCTGAGCCACCAAGCCTGGCTTCCTTGCCAATTTTTTATCAATTTCTATGAAGCATGTTGCTTGAAGAACAGTGATTGTGATAATAAACAAAATCAAAATTATAGCCTTTGCTATGTACAAGGCACTGTTCCAAGTTTATTACATGGATTAATTAATATAACCCAGTCCACAAACTTATTATGATCATTCTTATTTTCAGATGCAGAAACTGAAGTACAAGAAAGCTATGTGGCTTCACATAGATTACAGTGCCTATGCTGGATTTGAAACAAGATGAACTGGCAACATTTCATGTTCATAACCACTGTCAAAGATAAACAAAGCTAGACACTATTTAAAATGGAAAGGGGGCAACTCCCTCGGGTATCCTCCCACCTTGGGAACTTTTTCTGTCCTCTCAATAAATCCTGCTTTTTCAACAACTCCACCAAAAAAATAAAAATAAAATAAAATGGTAAGGATAGATTTTATTCAGTAATATCATTGCAATAGTAAAAAGAGTAAACTAAACTCAACTTTGATTTATGCAGAGGTTACTGTCAATTTTTTTTTGTAAAATGAGAGAATAAGGAAGGGGAAGAGTAGGGACTTGAGCATAGTCAGGAAAGTAGAAATTTACAAAAAGCAGGAAGAACGAGTTGGTTAATGTGATTATACTATCCAGGTTTCTTAATAGCACTCACTGAATGAAGTTAGGCTCCTACTCTGTCACAGAGATTGGAAGACAGAGGCCTTATCTTCAGATGATGGCTGAAATAAATAGTATACTCTTGGCAGCCTCGAGCTTTCCCAGGTAGGAACTTAAGGGAACTGGAGTCACCATTCTAGAGACATGGCCTTGAGCTGTTAGAAACTAAGCTAGTATTTATTCAAATCCTTTAACATGGGGAAGGGACACAATAAAATCATTTGTGCTGAGAGTCTGCAGTTTTTGTAGGCCAAATTTGAGACTTACTTGAGAAAAGGAGCCTAACTAGAATTTGGTCAAGGAGAAAATCTTTGTCACCACTACACAAATGACAATTAAAATTCATTATTACGATCTTAGTTTGGATGAAGACTGACTGACTTTTGCCAGGTACAGTGGCACATGCCTGTAATTCTAGAGACTCAGGAGGCTGAGGTGGGAGGATAGCTTGAGGCAAGGAATTCAAGTCTAGCACAGAGAAACATAGTGAAACTCCCATCTCCTAAAAAAAAAGACTGACTTTTTTTTAATTGTGGTAAACTAAACATAACCTGCAATTTACCATTTTAACCATATAATTCAGAAACATTAAATACATTCACATTGTACAACCATCACAACTATCCATCTCTATCACATTTTTGTCATCCAAAACTGAAACTCTATTCATCCATTAAATAATGGATTTCCACATTTCCTCTTTTCCCTAGTACCTGGACACCACTATACTATTTATCTCTATAAATTTGACTATTCTGGGTACCTCATATTACTGTGCTATGGTTTGAATGTTTTTGTCTTCTCTGAAACGCCAATGTAGCAGGTAGGGTCCAAAGGGAGGTGTTTAGGTAGGCCATAAGGGATCTACACTCATAAATCGATTAAAGGGGCTTATAGAAGTGGGTTTACTCTCCCCTGGTTGTCTACCATTTGAAGACATAGCAATCCTCCCTTCCAGAAAAGTATTCAAGGCACAAATTAGGAAGCAGAGGAAATGTGGAAATCCATTATTTAATGGATGAATAGAGTTTCAGTTTTGGATGACAAAAATGTGATAGAGATGGATAGTTGTGATGGTTGTACAATGTGAAT